>JPYR01000266.1:86853-97958 GCA_000775305.1 Belgica antarctica
AACTTTTTATTTTCTCTCATTTGTTTGCCTGCACTTCAACTTCTCTCGCTTTATGTGTTCATGTTTTAACAAAAAATATTTCCTCATTTCACCACCTTTCCTTTTGTTGTGAACTTTCAACTCACACAGGCCCCATTCACAAGAATGTTTCCATGCACCCGTTGACAAGCACAACTCAAGGTTCTTTATTAATTGTTTTTTATTTGGCATTTCTCGTCTCGAAATAGCCAAGCGACAGTGGCAAAAAACTCAAGATCAGCTTCTCGACTCGAAGAAGCCTTTTGGGCTCAATATTTCAGGGTTGAAGACGTCACCAGAAGACGTCACTGAGAAAAAAATCATCGAGATTGCAATGAAATTTGCATTCCAGATTGATTCGATTATTCTGAATCTCTACTCAGGTAAGGCTACGAGTTCAAGCTTTCGTTGGCACGCACTCTGAACATTGTATTTCATAACAACATTTAATTCATCACAACCTTGTAAACAGCTCCCAATGAAGGCCTGGCGTGCTTCGGTCTCTATTACCTCTCCCTTAACGGTCAAAATCTTGTTGATGGGTCGATGAGCACCTCAATTGTGTTGTGTGATGTTCACTTGGATGACACAAGGCCAAATAGAGAAGGAAAAATCACCCGCTTCATGGAAAGACGTGAAAAGGGCTCGACACTCAATCTTGTGGAAGCCGGACCAAGTTCGGCGCCGGAACAAACGCGCTCGATGATTGATGTCACGTTCCGCATGGAAGCGAACGACATGTTTGGTAAGTACAGTATTTCTGACTCGTGTGAGTTCAATTTGGAAAACATGTTTGCCAACAGCGGACGTGAAAGTGTTCAGCTTTAATCTCATCCTTTCGATGGACTTCTTGATGAAGCTTTCGTCATTCTTGCAACCCGAAGTGGGCACGTCAACAGCAACCTCGGTTGATGCGTACGACGTTAAGGAAATAGAAGCAAGACGAAGAAAATCCAGTGCAGGTGTTCAATCGCAGACAGAAGTCGTTAAGACTATTACGCTGGCATTGCACATCGAAGAGTACGACGTCATACTCGTTGAAAAGATGGACGACATTGACTGTCTTGCTTTGATCTTGAACAATGAAATATCAGCTAAAGTTAGATTGCACGGCGAAAAGCAAGTCATCCAGGGTGAAATCAAAAACTTCAGTATTTACCTCAGTGAATTCAACCCGCAGCGTCGTAACCTAACGAAGCATTACGTTCTCCATCCGTGTTCAATCAGCCTAAGCGGATCAACGCCCGAAGACAAAGGGCTGCACGTGAGTCTCAACGTGTCGAAGATAAAGATTTGCGTGTCACCCGCGACCATCGAGTTGATGAATAAAATCGTCGCCACGATGACTCTGCAAGAAAACGCTCAGGACAACGAGAACAACGAACCGCCAGATCACAGCGACTTGTGGTTCGCCAAGTCCTTTGACGAAGACGACTATTGGTTCACCAAAACTGACGATGGTTTCGATGCGCTCAGCCTAGAATCGCTGATTCTCGATCAAGCCGTTAAGGAAGAGAAATGTGTGATTGAGGTGCCATCGATTGCGATAATCATAGAAAACGGCGTCGGAGTGCACACAATACCCATGTTGTTTATTGAGACAAGCATGGATGCACAAATTTCCAATTGGAGCTCGGCGATGGGCGTCTCGAGCACGCTTCGCTTAACGATGTCCTACTACAACAACGTGCTTGCACTATGGGAGCCTTTAATTGAACCCGTGGAGATGGAGTCGCCGATGGGGTTGTCCGAATATCACCCGTGGGAATTGATGTTTGAATTGAATGTTGACAAGCACCTTGAGAACCCTGAAAAGGAAGAACCGACGACGATTATCAAAGTCAAATCAGAGCAGACTCTCGAGCTGCTGGTGACCAAAACATGCCTCGATGTGCTGCAGACTCTCGGAAACGCTTTTTCGAAAGCGATTGAACAAGAGGACTTGATTAAAACGGGAATGGTCGACGCTCCGTACGTTCTCAGGAATGACACTGGGTTGGAACTGCAACTCGAGCTCAGCGGAACTCAGTTCTTGTTCCATGCTGCGAACTTTAATCCCACTGAGAGAAGCAGTGGCTTGGTGGTGTTTGAGAACGCTGGGGTCGTTGGATCTCCCATCATCGAAGATATAACGTCGTGCGTCATCTTTCCTGGGGGAAACGTCTATCTCCAGCAGCGAGCCGAAGCGCTCGAGTCGTTCTCACTTCTGGACGCCACAATAAAGTCGATGAGCCACAGTGAAAATGTCAGCCACGAAAAATTCATTACCTTGTACATCCCAGAGGTTCAGAAACGTCTCCAGCTGCCGATCCATCGTGCTGACAAGCGTTACTTCCCACTTTACCGTGAAACCAACCAAGAGCCTTGGGGAATCATCAGCGAGATCAGCATCGAAATGGGATCGACAATCGTCACTATTCGTGGAATCCTGCAAATCTTCAATCATTTCACAGTTCCGATTTCAATTAATCAGTACGTAAACGGTGCGCCAATAATCGTAGGTCAAGTTTTGCCCAACGAGTCTTTCAACGTTCCGCTGAATTGTATTCACGACGCTGCCAAGGATCTTCACTTCTCCATCGCCGGGTATCGCACGTCAACTCAAGGCATGAGTTGGAAGGAAAGCCCCGGCAACTCGACTCTCGTAAAGAGTCTGCAGTGTGATCCAGTTAACACTTACGAGCCACTTTACATCAATGCCATTCGAGAACGTTATGACGTTTTCTTTGAAATCAGCAGCAAGTACACGATTCTGAGTGCTTGCTATTTAATTCGTCTCCGGCCGCCTTTGCTGCTTCGCAACGCTCTGCCAATTGACTTGGTTGTCTCGGTGGCAGGCTGCAGCAGCACCCGAGAACGCGACAGAAGCATTCAAGACCAGTCCGTCGATGAAGAAATGACGTCGGCACACCAAGACACGACTGGAATAGATGGTGAAGACTTCTTGGACTTTGGCGAGAAACTAATCAAACCCGGTGAACTGCTTCACCTTCCAACCGTGAAAACTGCAGCAAAGAACTCGGACAACTTGATGTACATCGTAGCGAGAGTGAGTTTTGTTATATAAAACTCCGTTCACGTGCTAAATTCTCATTGAAATTCCACAGTTGATTCAATACCTGGAACGTGACTGGTCAGTGAAGACAGAAGTGCCGGCAGACCCGCCAGAATTCGGTGTCTGGACTTTCAATTCGTACGACTCAGCTGGCAAAACGTCGCTGCAACTTGGAGTGCGCTTCGAGAATCTTAACAACGGTCTCACGATGACGATCTACTGCCCGTTCTGGATGCTCAACAAGACAGGCTTGAACCTCAGCTATCGGGTGAGTTGAACTTTCTCGCTATGCTTTGAGCTGCTTTAGATCATTCCATTAAATCGTGTCCGCAATCGACACTTGAGTTCATTTAATTCGCGCCATTCCATAGCCAGTATTCTTAAGTCATCTTGTGTTTGTTTGTTTTATCTCTCTCTGAACCGCGTGTCCGCCGCAGAAATCGCGTAAAACCGAGAAACATGAGTTGGCCGGTAAAAATCCACACAAGGTACAGTTAAGACTGCAACTTAGCAACAAGTATTGCTTACCTTTCAATTTTAACTCCCCCAGATATTGTTACACTTATTTATTTCGTGGAAAAGGGTTTTTCTTTATGTGATTCGGGAATTTTTTTTATTTGAAGTCAAAGAATTATTTTGTTAACTGGAAAATGCTTATTCTCGTCAAGCTCAAAGGGGTTGGAATTCCGGTGGCGGGTTGGGTGGCATAAGGAATCATAGAAACCACAAATTCGGAACATTCTTCGGCTGAATAATTGAATTCTGAAGATTCCTAAGTAAATTGCTTGCGGGAAGGCACATGTGCTGAGTTACGTCACATAGACATTTTCAGTGGCTCTCAAAAAAATTAGTGACGAGCTGAACAATTTTTGGTCACTGTACTAGATCATGCATAAATGACCAAAACACACAGAGCACTTAGAGTTTAAGCCTTCACAAACGTTAACACAAATTCAGCCAGCACACATCACTTGACAATTGCCCTTGAATGTCGATCCATCTTCAAATTTACCAAGGCTTCTGAAAGCACTTAATATCGGCATCTTTTGAGATCTTTTCAAGACTCTTCAACAATCTTATACATCTGACCCATGTTTGTGCGTCTCCTTTGCTGTGCTACTTTTCCTTGTTACGCAAGGCTTTGCCATCAACAGCCATCGTGGCCTTAACCTTGAAAGCGACGTATATTATCCTAACGTTCAAATAAATTCAGACACGACAAAGGCTTATGAGCTTAAAACCGACACAATTTTTGAGACATCTCTGAATATGACAATAAAAAGTCTGTCGAGCCGATAGGAAATGTCAGAAATCAGAAATTTCTGATGAAACTTCTCAAAAATTACGTTAATAACCTGCCGTAAATCAAGGGCGACCTTTTCCTCAATCTAATTGAAAGATCTCAGTCAAAGCACCTTCGAAGACTCCTCTTAATCTGCTAATTAATTTCAGCGACCTTCAATTTCTCGGTTTTCACCCCATGATTTAAGTTTGCACAGACTTGTTAACTTCGTTTCCTGTGCTGGTTCTTCTAATTTGCATTTTCATTAAAAAAATTAATCTTTCTAATGAGTCTGACGCCTTGAATACGATCGTGCACACGGTTAGAAACTACTGCTAAGGTCATTTCGCTAATTGGACATGATGTAATAAATGATTCTGCTGCATAATTTCATTACTTTCATTTATTTAATTAATTTTGCTACTGTACAGCTGAACTAAGACAATGTTTTCTTGTTTTCTTCTTTAATGCTCCCTGCCTGCTCCTTTCCCACTTCGATCCTGATTTTTTACCCAACGTAGTGCATTTATGACAATTTTTTTGGCTGTTCAGAAGATGCACTGAGAATATTCGCTTCTTGTTTTTCAACACAGGCCGATGAGAACACCAACATGCTGTACCATCCGCCAGAGTACGAGGGACCGATTTTGTTCTCATTCCGCGAAAAAGCTTTTTTCGGCAAGAAGAAGGCGGCGATAAGAGTTGATTCAGGAGAGTGGAGCGACCGTTTTTCACTCGACGTTGCAGGATCGAGCGGTGTCATTCAATGCAAAGCCAACGAAATGACGTATTACGTGAGTTTGCACAATGCACAATCAATTCTCATTAATCATTTGTCGAATTCACAACAGATTGGAGTGCAAAATGTCTTGACAAACAACTCTCTCACCAAACAAATCATCTTTATGCCGTTTTATGTGCTCATCAATCGAGCGCCGTTTGACATCGAGGTTCAGGAAGACCAGCGGCCAGCTGATTCGCACATTTTGGTGAAGACCAATGACTGTGCTCCGCTTTGGCCGCGTTCTGAAGGCAAAAGAATGTTGCGTGCAAAAGCTGTTGATACAGACGAGATAACAGCACCGTTTAAGTATGACGACGTTCAGTGCACCCTTCTACAATTGAAGAACAAGCATGGTGGCATAAACGTTGATGTTCACGTGACTGAAGGAGTTATATACATCACCTTCTCTGAATATCACCCCGGTGACGCGCCCGGCTTAATTATGAATTGCACAGACGAGTGCATCACGTTCTGGGAAAAAGGCAACGTCAACGGGCGCGTCTTGAAGCCGCAGCAGATGGTTTATTACACTTGGGTCGACCCAGCAGGCGACCGAACCGTTTCTTGGAAAAACTTCGGAAAGGGCAACATTGAAAACGACTTGAGACGCGACGGGATTGATCACTTCTTAGTTCAAGTCGATGAATCCGAGCCGTCAACGTCACGAAAGGACAAGAGAAGAAGCTCGCAAATGGAAAAGATCTACTGGGTGTCGTTCCTCGACGGAACACAGCGCGTGCTTCTGTTCACAAAGAATTCGGACGTCGCCAGCAGCACTCAGGGCTCTAGTAAGCTAGAACAGGTACGTTGTTAATTTAATTGCGAAAGGAAAAAATAAGTTTTAAGTTGCTTGCAACAAGCTCGAAGAAGTCTCAAGTGAACAAGAAGAAATTTTCAAGAAATGCGTGAAGAAAAAACGAAAAAGGCGTCGCAAGAAAAGAAAACATTCAATAAAATTGTCAATTCTGTTTCGAAAGTATTCGAAGCATAAGGTCAAAGCTTTCTTCAAGTATTCTTCTGCAGCGAATTGCGTTTATTAAACTTTGTCTTTCCGCCTTTCTCAGGTCACACGCGACGTTGAGATAAATTTCAGAGGACTGGGTTTGTCGCTCGTGAACAACGCCAAAGGTCTCGACTTGATGTACATTGGAATTGCTAGCTCGAGTAAGTTCAAATGACAGAAAATCCAAAAGAAAACTTTCTATCTCTTAATAATCCCACTTACAGGCGTTATTTGGGAGCAAGAAAAGGGCAAACGCTTCAAGCAGTTGAAGATTGAAATGACACAGCTAGTAGAAGAGCGTTATCAAGAGTACCTTCGCGATGTTGCCGTTGGTGCCGACGAAGGAAAACAATACTTCGTCAACTCAGGTGGAATGGTTCAAGTTGATTTCATAAATATGGTCATGCAAAAGCACACTTCGCAACGCGTAATTCGCCGCTTGTTCTACCCCGGCTTCTGGATGGACATGAAAACATCGCCGTATCAACTGCAGCTACACGCCAAGATAAACCGAATTCAAATTGACAATCAATTGCCGGATTCAATCTTCCCAATCATCCTAGCTCCGATTCCGCCACCTAAGAGTGTCGCTGCCACGACAGAGCTCAAGCCGTTCATAGAAATGTCCGTGGTTCAACGCATCATTCCCTATTCGACAGTCACGCAATACAAATATCTCCGCGTTCTGATGCAAGAATTTCACGTGAAAGTCGATCTTGACTTCATTACCGCCATCATGGAGCTTCTTGACAAGGAAACCAGCGAGACGGTGGCCAAAAAGCTCTTCGAAGACGATCTCGACGTACAAAAGCAGCCGCTCTTCGCCCACGTCACGGTTCACTCGAAACAAGAGCAGAAGAATTTCTATGATAATCTCCACTTGGGACCAATTAAAGTTCACGTTTCATTTTCCATGGGCTCAAGCTCAGACACTGATTCGAAAGCACTGCCGGGTATCATTTCCACGATTTTACAAGGCGTCGGTGTCACGTTGACGGACGTGAACGACGTCGTCTTCCGTTTGGCGTTCTTCGAGCGTGAGTTCATGTTCCTGACGCAGCGCCAGCTGGTCTCCGAATGCACGACTCACTACACAGGTCAAGCAGTGAAGCAGCTCTACGTCCTTGTTTTGGGTCTCGACGTTATCGGCAATCCTTACGGCTTGGTCGTCGGATTCACGAAGGGCGTTGAAGATTTGTTCTACGAGCCGTTCCAAGGACTAATTCAAGGTCCAGGAGAGTTCGCGGAAGGCCTGGTTCTCGGTGTTCGATCGCTTTTCGGCCACACTGTCGGCGGAGCAGCCGGTGCAGTCTCGAAAATCACAGGCGCGATGGGCAAAGGAATCGCGGCCTTGACTTTTGACAAAGAATATCAGAAGAAACGTCGCGACGCTCTGAACAAACGGCCAGCGACAATGCAAGAAGGAATTGCGAGAAGCGGGAAAGGTCTGGTGATGGGAGTATTCGACGGAGTTACTGGAGTTGTCACTGTAATTGAGTAAAATTTCTATTTCTTTTGCATAAATCTCAAGCATTTCTTTACAGAAACCCGTGCAAGGTGCAAGAAACGAAGGCGTTGGTGGCTTTTTCAAGGGACTTGGAAAAGGTGCGGTTGGCTTGGTCGCTCGTCCAACAGCAGGAATTGTTGACTTCGCCAGCGGAACCTTCGATTCAGTGAAGCGTGCAACTGAACTTTCCGACGAAGAGAAGAAACTTCGTCCGCCGAGGTTCTTGAATGTCGATGGCATCGTTCGACCGTACAGTAGACTTGAAGCCGAAGGCTACAAAATCTTCCGCGATGCTGACAAAGGAAAATTCGCGACAAGCGACCAGTTCGCCTATGCCGAAGTGATTCTCGAGAAAGAAGTTCTGCTGGTCACTAACCACCGCATAATTTACGTCACTAAGAGCGACTTGTTTGGCGGCTGGCAGTCAGAATGGATCTACAAGTGGGACGAAATTAATTCCATGCGCTTAGTTGACCGTGGAATTGAAATCACGCTTGAGGGATCAAAGTCGAAGTCTGGTTTCAGCAAAATGTTCTCATCAGCAGATAAACTGAAAAAGGTTCTTCTTATTAACAACCGAAAACGAAGTGAAAAGCTGCTTAGTGTCATGACAACTTTGCATCAAAAACATAAAAATTAATCATCAAACGTTCAGAATTTCTATTTTTTTATATGAACAAAATGAACTGTTGACGATATTATTCGCATATTAACCAAATTTAAAGCCTTCGCGTGCTTATCACATCTGACGTCGGAGTTTCTTTCTCTCCGTGCCTTCTCACTGAACGGGAGGACCGACAATGAACTTAAGCTTATCAAACTTACTTTCAATGGCAATAACTTGATCTGTGCCGGCTTCGTCGCTAAAACTGACCAATTACCAATTCTGTTATCAAACCAATCAAGAAAAGTTGCAATTGTACTTGAAAATTTACTTAAGTCTCGCATAAATTCTTTAAAACATTTATTCAGGCGATATCGTCATAGATTTACGGATTCTTGGTTTGACATATATTTCTTTCACGTAAATTTTTGTTAACGCTTCAAATGTTGGAATAAAAATAATCTTTTTTTTAATACAAAATAAATTAAACTTGATGAATTTGCTTGTTTATTAAATTTAATTTCAGATGGTACCGAATTTTTTGTGTCGAATTTTGATGAATGAAATCTTAAATTTTGCTTTCGCAATGGATTTGCTATTTCCGTTGATGTAAATACAACAATATTGATCCACCGCCAATTACAACTCAGTGAGTTGCCTTTTCAGCAATCCTGCCAGAACTCGTACCGCAAAATAAACTGTTCGTTGATTCCCACGTCATACATGAATATTCAAACCGCAAACTTTCTATAATTAAATTATAGAGATTCGGATAAAAAGTTTCTAATTGCGTTGAAAGCAAAGTTTTAAGTGAGCTGGAATTTTTATATTCAGTTCAGCAAGCTTCATATGTACATTTATGATGAAGATAACTTTTGAACTTTTCGACTTTAATTTTTCATTTCATTTCCAACTTTCAAGATAGAGAATGTAAGGTGTTGTAAGAATATTTAGAACAATTTTCACTTGAACATACTTGCATTGCCAAATCAAATCTTCGAAGCTTTCTCGAGAAATTCTTCACAATAATATGAACAAAGCTTTGATCCAGAATTGAATGCTTCATTGTTTTCAAGTATTTCTTCTGCTTTGATCTCCATGTCGCAATCTTCAGAAAATAATTATTTCAAGCATTTTTGTTTTTCTCTTGAACGTTTACAATGCAGTGGATCATGAAATCTATTTTCAAGTGGGGGAAATTGTTCTTTTGCTTTAACATTTACAACAGGGATCAAATCAATTCGAAACTAGAAATAAATTGAAATTCCGAGAAAAGAGAAGTTGTTACATTTTCAAACACTTTCCTTGTGATCAAAAGATTTTAAAGCATGGTTGCGTCTCTATGTATTCAAAGCATTTCTTTTAGAGCCATCTAAACACAGTGTTGTTGTCATAGTCACCGCAAAAACAAGACTGCCAAAAATTCATGAGATGACATTTTATTTTCATCACAATTAATGCTGTTAAGGAGTTTCGAAGTGGCTTCGAAGTTATAAATGTTTTCTGTTTAAAAATAACTACCTAATTCCAAGAAAACGCCATCAGGGTTAATATTCGAAAGCCAACATATTTTAATTCGCAAACATAATGAGCTGTGTTAAGTACCCGCCAGAATGTCAAGTTAAAAAAAATTATTTTACAATACCAAAACCACTTTAAAATATTCAATTTGAGATAACCTGGTTACAAGTTTATCTTTTCCCATATGCCAGCCTTGATTGATGATTTATTCGGTTGGAAAAGTCTAAACTCAAGTCTGCTGAGGTTCTCAGCGAAAAGAAGAAATCTCTATGATGAATTACTTCATAATCTGATCATTCGCTTCATTACCAAGGGTAAACACAGACAGTTTTCACTTTAATTAAACGCTTGGAAACGTGTCATTTTACGGGAAGCAACAATTTTCTTGTGAGGAGAAAGGATTAAGCAAGAAAGCATCAAAAAAAATTAACCAGCCAAGTCGTTGAGGGAGATAATTTTTTAATTAATATTTCATCGCGAAATTTCATTTCACTCCACTCGCAACAGAAGTGACAGACTTGTTTTCTGTTTATGGCTCTTTCGGTGCTGTTAATGACTGCGGTAATCTGCACAATTTTAAAAATTTATGGGCGGCTTCGTCTTTACGCGTTTTCCGCAGTATTTTTCGTCTGCAGATGATGAAAAATATGCTTTTTAAGGGTGGATGTGAACAACTATTTTACCACGTCCGATAAGGAACACAAATTTCATCACGCGTTTGTTCGTCATGACTTTTAGATGGAGTAATTTTTATTTTGTCACTTTCAAGCATGTCTCTTTCTCCGCCTTCAGTGCCCGTCACGTGTCTTTCTACAAACATTTCATATTTCAGATGCTCTGTAATGTAAACTCGTCCAAATAGATATTTGGAAAAATGTGTCTGTACAGATAAGAATCCACTAAATTACAGGCGAAAATGAAATTCAATACAAGAAAAAGCGACTACAGGCAATTGGAAACAGAAGTAGGGTGAAATTGGTTTAATGTGCAGTTTAAGAGCTTTTTTATGCTATTTTTACTTTGAGGACCTCCACAGGTCACAGCATCGTATGGTTGTGAAGACAACTTAGCATTAAGATAATATTGACTATAGTTCTGATTTTTAGAGTAAAACAGATTTTCATATAACTTCGACTTTCATCACGTAATTAACAGTCAAAGTTGGCAACTTTCCCTTGGTCTATTGTGCAGCCTTAGGGATAATGTGCAGAAGACGCAATTGGGTTAATTAATGTGCAGCACGCGAAATTTGGATTTTTCGAAACCGTTGGGCCAGTCGATTTTCCAGTACAAATCGCACTGAAAAAATTTCGCGCCGAAAATCAAATTTT
>JPYR01000267.1:10882-34542 GCA_000775305.1 Belgica antarctica
TTCCATCAACAGCAACAAAGTTCTTCAAATGTCGCAAGGAATCCAATATCCAGGATCGATAAGATGGGATCTCGTTGCTTGTCTCATTTGCGCATGGATCATGGTCTACTTTGCCATCTGGAAGTCGATCAAGTCATCGACCAAAATCCGATATTTCACCGCCAGTTTTCCGTTCGTCCTGATTGTGGTGTTCTTGGGCCGTGCTTTGACACTGGAAGGCGCTGAGAGAGGCTTGCAATTTTTCTTCAGGCCGAACTGGGAAGCGCTGAAGAGTTCAAACGTGTGGATCAACGCAGCTGGGCAAAGCTTCAACTCGCTTGGCATTGCCTTTGGGTCGATGATCTCTTTCGCCAGCTACAACAAGTACAACAACAACATCGTTCACGATACGATCGCTGTCTCAAGTGTGAATATCTTGACATCGATGCTGGTGGGAATTTTCAGCTTCGCAACGATCGGGAACATTGCTTATGAACAAAACCTGCCGATCGAACGCGTTGTGGAAGACGGACCGGGATTAATTTTCATCGTGTACACGCAAGCGTTGGCAAGAATGCCAGCACCACAGATGTGGTCGGTGCTATTCTTCTTCATGCTGCTGTGCCTTGGACTCAATTCGCAATTCGCGATCGTTGAAGTCGTCGTCACTTCAATTCAAGACGGATTTCCCAACTGGATCAAGCAGAAGCTCGTCTATCATGAACTACTTGTGCTACTTATCTGCGCCGCCGCGTTCTTTTTTGGTCTTCCCAACATCATCCAAGGCGGGATTTACTATTTCCAGCTGATTGATCACTACGTGGCTTCGATAGCTGTGCTGTTCATCGCCTTCTTCCAGCTTGTGGCGATTTCGTGGTGCTACGGCATTCCCAGATTGACCAAAAGCATCAAAGAAATGACCAGCAAGAACCCGTCATTGTACTTCAAGTTCTGTTGGTTCATCGGCGCTCCCGCATTGCTGCTGGTAAGATAACTGAGATTAAAATTGTTTGATGTTGTTGATGAAAGTTTTTCTTAGGGAATCATGATTCTTGGAGTCATCAATTACCAGCCGCTGACTTATCACAACGGGAACTACCATTACCCCGGCTGGGCGCATGTCATCGGCTGGAGCATCACTCTCATCACACTGTTGTGCATTCCCTGCTATGCGATCTTCAACACTTTCCACGCAGAAGGTGCCACACTCAGTGAAGTAGGATAATTTATAACTGCTTCCTTCAAAGCTTTGAAAAATCTTCTTTCCACCCACAGAAATTCAAGAACACATTGAAACCAAACATTTACGAATGTAAGATCTGCCAAGAACATCATTGTGAACACGAGTTTCCTGAAGATGCCATGCAGGAGATGTCGCCGATGTTCAGTCATCCCCCAATCATCCTTCAAGCGCCCCCGATGAAATATACTCATAGTCCAAAGCCCTTGAGAAGCGAACAGAAGGCAGTGAAGGAAGACAAGCCTTCTGGCAGCAAAGAAATTCCCATCGAACGGAATTGAAAGTAACGATCGAAAGTTATTGTAAACTTGAAGTAAGAATAGAGGTTGTGAAGAATTGAAGATTGGAGTTTTTTTTATTGGTTGGAAAGTTATTCGGTTTTAGTTGATTGTTGATGCAAAAGGAAATCAGGGAAGGTTTAAAAACATGAAAAACTTATTAAGTAATCAATGTAAGAGTTCAAATCTTGAAAAAATTGTAGCATCTGGATTGGTCGTTGCCTTTTTGGCGATCGCAGCAAACGAATTATTATTTACGAATAGTTCATTACAAATTTTAAGCCCAGGATTGGATTGACACTGTTTTGTTCCAGTTTATCCCAAAAAACAATCATGGGTTCATTCTTCAACTTCTGCAAATTTGCAGTCGTCTTGACTGGCTTCGCTTACATCAGCTATCACATCGAGACACGCAAGAAGAAAGTCTTTGAAATCGTCACTAAAACTTCAGATGTGACTTCGAATGTGATTCCAGAGGTAAATTTTCATGAACCTACAATGACAGTTTCTGATTCGTCTGACTTCAGTTCTCAGGCTTCGAAGACGCCCAGCTATTCTTCCTTTGCGAACTTCAAAAAGGTGAATCACTAGCTCGTCAAGGTGACATTCTTAATGGAGTCAAGCATCTGTCAAACGCGGTTCACGTCTGCAGCCAGCCAACAGAGCTGATGCAGATGTTGAAGCAAACTTTGCCACTTCAAACATTCAATCTCGTCATTCAACGAGTGTTTGAACTTCAATCTCAGAAGCCTTCAATGTCTATGGTTGATCAAGTAACAATCCCGGGAAGCTTTGACGACTTGGAATAAATCAAACTTCATATAAATTTATAAATCAGCGTCGATTTCGTTGGCCAAACAAAAACTTTAGTTCAAGTAGTTTTATTACTTTTGCTCAATATTTGATGCGTGTGAATGAAAATCAAAATAAAATATAAAAGAATTGTCTAATGTATCTATAAAAGCACGATAGTTTCGAGTTTCTCGAGACGTTTTCCTAGACGTCAGCCGAGCCATGAGCAACGTTTTGGTTCAAGAAAGAAATGTTTGACGATTTCAGTCTAGATTGAGCGGCTTGCAAGTTGTTGATGCACGGCGACATCGAAGGCGTGTTGGTGTGGCTGTTGCTCAAGTCACATTGGTCGAGTTCTTGGAGAAGCTCTTCGGCGCTAGGTCCGCCACTTGATTTTTGAACTGTTGATGGGAATTGAAAGTTAGATCCAAATAATAGTCAATTATGTTTAATTTCTTACCAGATTCACCTTTGTTGAACAACTCAAGCGCGGTCGTCAAGTCCCACCATTGAATGGTGCCGTTACAGTGACCGGTGAGCAGGAATCGTCTTGGACGAGACCCCATCCTAGTACAGGATCCTTCACACTCGTGCACACAGAACGACGTGATCGTCGTTGAATCGACAGATTTGATCACACAAACTCGATCGCCCTTCGATGCGAGCCTCACAAAAAGCTTGTCAGTGTCGGGAACGACTTTCTGGATCATAATCTGCTCGTCGTCTTGTTCACCAAAAGGTCCAAAGTCATTACCAGCTAGGTATGTGTTGTTTGTCTCAACGGATTCGAGTGAAACTACTTTGTAGGAAGCTTCAGGCGTGGATCCAGGTTGAGTACTAATCATCCCTCTGAATCTCGTCACTCGCCACGTTCGCACGTGGTTGTACTCGCTGCACACTGAGATTAAATACTTTTCGGATAGCGTCACCTTGATCACCGGTGACTGATGAACGGTGAACGTTTGGAACAGCTGCGGGCCATGACCGACCGTCTCAGGATGCTGCACAATCACCTTTACAGCGCCAGACTTAGTTCCGTAAGCGATTTCGATCCAATTTCCAGACAAGCCTAAGTCGAGTTGAAAAGAAATTTCAAAAATCGTCCACAGTCATGAGAATTTGCAAATCAAACATTGAACTGTACAAAAAGCGTTCTGTGTCTCGTGTTTTTGAAAGAAACTTGTCTTTCATGCCAGCACCAAACCAAATAAGTAGAGACTCTTGACTATAAGAAAACGATAACAAATAAGCATGTTTGAATGAGCGCACAAAACGTCTGTGATGCAATTGTCTTGTGGTAAGCGCCCTGCAGAGATGAAACGAGTGTTGCTTTGTGGCATGTGAAGATGGAAAAATGTGCCAGAAACGAATTGTGTTCAAGTGTTCATTGCTGGAGCGCATTGTTCCATCCTTAACCCCTTTCTTCTGCAAAGCCCCGCTTGTGGTGATTCAAAGCAAATAAAATAGAACGAAACTAGAATTTTGGAATGCTTTTGTTTGCTATTACCTTCACGTCCATCTGGTGCTGACATGTTATGGATGATTTTATTTTCAAGGGATTGAGTTAAATGTCAATCGTTAGTCTAGGTTTAGGTTTATGCAAAATGAAAAACCATCGAAAGCGTTGAATACTTACTTGTGGTTTTCGGGGTCAGGTAGACCGATATTGACGTGATTTGATCGTTGGCGGGGTCTTTGTAGAGCTCCGTCACCAAAAGATCGTTGTCTTTCATCCGCAGCGGGAACTTTTGCATGTCTAAGATGGAAATTTTACTAAGTCAGTGACAAACACGATATTCAAAGCACTCACCTATGTAGTAGATCGATCCGTTAGTGCAGCCTAGCAGCAAAAACGATCCGGCGTGATCGAATGACAGGATTGGAAGAAGATCTTGTATCTGGAAGTGGCGTGTGTTTGAATGCCACACACCGATCTTTCCCGACGAAGAGAGCGCAACGAGTTGATTGCCGATGAAAAACAAAAACTCAACTCGGACTTGAAGATTAAAGGTTCCGATGACGTCAGCTTTCGTCCCGTCTTCTCCAATTCCCCACAGCTTGATTTCAGATCCATAACTTATCGCCACCATCCGCAGCGGCGTTTCGTTTGACGAAGTCAAATTCATTTTGGCGTTTATCGCGATCCGTTCGATGACCTGGTCCACGAAAGGCGAGGTGAACACGAGCTTCCATCCCGAAGAGTCTTTCATTCTGTAGCAGATGAAGAAATGCGAGTACGCAACGGCAAGCCAATTATGATGTGCTTTGATAACTTGGACCCTGAGCGGGTCAATCCAAGTCTGGTTTTGTTGAATTTGACCGAGAACCAAACCCAAGTCGTTCTTGATGAATTTGTTGAGATCTGCCGATGAGTTTCGAGAGTGACGCAAGTCGAGCGATGGATTCCGAGAATGATTGTTCCGTGAGACTCGCAGGTCCCACGACGACGTTCGAGAGTGCGTGTGGGCGTGACGCGGTTGCACGTCGTTCTGTGGGCGAGACGGATCTGATGGAGCGCGCATGACAGTCCCTGGCTGTGTTCGAGCAACAGCTGATGACGTCGAGCCAGGATCGGAGTCACTTGATGACGTGTGAGCTCCAACTGCTTGAACGTATTCTTGAATTGGAATGTCTAAAACGGAACTAAATTAGCATAAAATCCGGTGGAGATTGAGTTACTCTTACTTGGGGCCGATAACAAGCAGTAAAACAGCAGGTCGCCGCACCCCGAATGGTGATCCATCTCTTCGATAAGGCTCAGCCGTTTGATGAGCGGCGATATGCTGTAGTATTCAGCCTCATGTCGCAGCAAACGAATATCACAAAGCTTCAAGTCAATATCTTTCGTTCTGCAAACAAATCGTGAGTCATCAGAATGGTCAATTAACCCTTCGGCCTTACCTTAAATAATTTAAAATTAAAGAGAATAGTTCTGGATCGCGGTCAATGAATATTGCACCAGTTTCGTCACGCAAGGACTGAATGCGCCCAGACATGAGCGAGGTGAAGAATGTCTCAGGAATCTGGTTCAAAGTTGTCTTTGAAGTTGAGAACCTGGGAATTGCACAAGAGTCAATAACTTGACTGCTGAACTTTGATTAGCATCCGGTCACTCACCTCTTTCCGCCCACATTAAGGTTCACAATGTCACCAGGATGCATCCTTTCTCTGCCGACGAAAGCTAATCCACGACGCACAAAATTGAGGTCAATCTAATTGACCGACGAGAGCACTCCCAGCAGCTTATTCCATGCCTCACACCTTAGACTCGGGTCTGTTGAATGTATTTTATCACTTTTGCTTGCTTAACTTCGCTTTGAATGCAGAAAACAAAATTTTCCTGAAATTTCCTTTCGAATTTTCACTTTTCCAAATCAACAAGAAAAAAATCGTGCACTGAACGAACTCGGATGTTGACATTTTTCGGTTTTGTTTTGAAGAGATTTGTATGAAAGCAGTTCGGAACGTTTTGCGAACAGCGATGGCACCGAAGTCAAGCAAGGCTGGGAAAAAGACGGAACCGGTAATGGTGAAGGAGCCTGCACAAGCCATCAACATCGACAAAAACGGCGATTTCGTGATAAAAATCCTCGCTAAACCCGGCAGTAAGGAAAATGCAATCACTGGAATAACAGAAGAAGGCCTCGAAGTGAAAATAGGAGCACCTCCAGTCGACGGCGAGGCCAACACCGAACTGATATCGTACCTCTCTAAGCTCTTTGGTATCAGAAAGTCAGATTTGAGTTTGGACCGAGGTAGCAGAAGTCGAGTGAAGACCGTCACCGTGTCAAAGGACACGAAACTCACATTGGAGAAGCTCAACGAAGTTGTGCAGACAAACATTGGAAAATGAATCAAGTGCTAGTGTGATATTTAATAACTTTTTTATCTCATTAAAGTAAAGTTAAAACTTAAACGTGTCGTCATGTTTAACTCAAAATACTTTTAAATTCCAGTCCAATTCTGCCTTTCGCAGCGTCCACTTGCAAAACTTTGCATTCGACTCTGTCAGACACTTTGAGCTGAGCGTTTCTCATAGCGCTTGAGTGAATCAGCCCGTTTTTACCAACACCCAAGTCAATGAAGGCACCAAAGTCAGTCAAGTTCATCACAACACCTGACACAATCTGATTCGACTTGAGAGTCGAGATGTCGACGATTCCTTTCTTGAAGACTGGCTCGATTTTCACGTCACTTCGGTAGTCATGCAGCAGACTTTGAGACAACGCATCGACGATAACTTTGATCTAAAACTATGAAGTTTAGTTAAAAGATCAACCAGGTTTGATTTCAACTTACCCTTTCAACATTTTCCTTAAACTTCACTGCCAGTTTCTCAAGCTGCTGGCTTCCAGCGATTTTCTGGATGGCTTCAACAAATTTTGGCTTTCCAATGTCGTCGTGTTTCAACCCGAGATCTTTCAAAATGGCTTTAGCCGTGCTATAACTCTCAGGATGAACGTTCGTTGAATCGAGCAGCTCAAATTTCTTTATGCCAGCTGAAAGAGCGTTAATCCTAACGAACCCAGAGCATTGTGTAAACGACTTTGGTCCCAACGATTTGACTTTCAGAAGCTCAGCTCTAGATTTGAAGCATCCGTTCTCTTCGCGGTACTTCACGATGGCTTCCGCTCTTTTCTCAGTAAGCCCCGCAATGTGCTTAAGCAGACTAAAGCTGGCTACGTTCAAATCAACTCCAACAAAGCTGACACACTCGCTGATGACTTCATCGAGGGTTTTCTTCAATGTCTTCTCGTTCAAATCGTGCTGATACATTCCAACTCCGAGATGCTTTGGTTCGATCTTAACCAGCTCGCAGAGTGGATCGAGAAGACGCCGAGCGATTGAAATTGCGCCGATGAAGGAAACATCGAGTTTAGGGAACTCTCTCTTCGCAAGATCACTGCACGAGTAAATTGAAGCGCCTTGTTCTGACACAATGCAGTATTGAACGTTGCGAAACTTTTTCTCGATCAAACTGCTGATGAAGTTTTCAGTTTCTCTGCATGCCGTTGCGTTTCCGATAGCGATCAACGAGCAGCTGAACTTCTTCAACAAGTTTCCGACGATTTCTTCAGCTTTTCCGAGTCTGCTTCTGTCGTGAGGGTGAATAACGTGACCAGTCTCAAGCAACTCTCCTGTTTCAGATATCAGCGCCAGCTTGCATCCACTCGAGAAACCTGGATCGATTCCGAGAATCTTTTGACCCTTCACCGGATTGGTCAACAAGAGATTCCTCAAGTTTGTCGCAAACACATCGACTGCGGATTTTTCCGCTCGCTTATTCAACTCTGACTGGACTTGTCGGATGATGAATGGCGAGATCTTCTTCTTGAAAGAATCATTGAAGGCTTCGGTGAAGACCGCAGTACGTGATTGTGACTGCGCTCCTTGGTCAAGGAAAATTCTTGTTGCGAAAGCTTTCAGCTTCTGGTGAAGTCGATCGTCGACTTCGTACTTCACGCTCAGAACTTTCAACGACTCACCTCGGTTGATGGCCAGGATCTGATGTGGCCGGATTCGATCAGCAGGGCAGGAGAAGTTAAAGTAATTCTCGAACTTATGAGTGTTTTCAGCTTTCCCTCTCGGACTTTCGTCAGCTTTCTTCTTCTTAACTTGAGTCGAGCTGACAGTCACACCGAATTTTATTCTCAGATCACGAACTTCGTTCATAACGAGCTCGTTTTTGGCTATGAAGTGCGACATTATGTTCTTGATGCCTTCTTCGACCTCTTTTTGTGATTTCATCCCTTCTATATTAGAATCCACGAGTTTATTCACGTCGACCCTGTCAGTTCCGTATAAGAGGCTTGTAGCAGCCGGCTCCAAACCAAGTTTTTGTGCTCGTTCGAAGAAAGAACCTTTGCTAGCCGGTTTGTAGAGCAAGGCCAGGTGCTCAAGCTCTTCCAAAGACTTAGCGGATTTGATATTTCTTGAGATTTCATCCGTCAGCAGTTTTTCCTTCTCCAAAGTCTTGAGGATACTCGCCGACTTGCTCTCAATCGTTTTGATTGTCTCGATCGTGTCCTTGATTTCTCGCATTCGAAGTGGCGACAAGTTTTGAATAACGTCTTTGCGGTATCGGCACAGGAACGGAATGGTGAAGTCATCTTCAAACAGCTGTAGGATTGTTTGCGACAATTCAAAGTCAATGTCTTCGATTTCAGACAGAAGTTCACTCGGTTCCCAGTTGTTTACTTTTGATTTGCTGCTGGAATTCGAAGAACTTTGAGAATTTGAGGCGTGGAAGCAGTGATCAGAACTCACCTTTGGGTTTTTGGCTTCTTCGATGGTGGCTGAGCGTCTTCGTCAACTTTTTCTTTACGTTTTCGAGGCTTATCCATATTTAAATCAGTTTTTAACACGACGACGATGAGTTCAAAGGCAACCGGAACTTTTGAAAAACAACAACAATCGACTGAACGCAGCCTACTCGAATACACTCAAAGAACAAACAAACTGAACACGCTCAGTGATAAACACAAACTTTCATTTCAAAACAATGAGCACTAAAATAAGTGACGAGAAGAGAGTCATCCTTAGCGAGCTGATTAGTGTAACCCGCGAGATCGCTTCCAAGTACAGTGGCGGAAAGCAGGTCGTGACGGAGAAGCAGCCCGAGGTCGAGAAACTGCTCAGTCTGCTTGATCGATGTCTTTGTTTTGGGCTGAAAAATAATTCTCTGCTTGGAAATGTCCAAGAACTGTTCTCGCCTTCGTCGTGCAATGGAAATCTCTTTTGGACTTTCGCCTTCCAGCATCTCACAAAGCACGATCAAGAGAGATTCACGAGTGGATACAAAAACGTAAGTGGGTCAATTGGCGATTTGCTTTCTTATCTAAATTGTTGCATCGCTTCCAGTTGTGGACTGACCGAGGAAAAACTAAGGCGCTCATACGCAACGCCCTCAACGAACGCAGCTTAGAGCGATATTTACTGACGTGGCTTTCGGCGGACAATCTCAACGAGTTCTACGACGCGTTTTCCATGCTTCGCGATGAGAAATCGGCGGCAATTCTTCCAAAACTCGCATCTGACTTGAGTTCAATCTTATTTGCAATCGCCATAGACGTGCCTGAACTAAACGTAACTGGCACTAAAACGACTTTATCCAAACCTGAACCAATAATCGCAGTGCCAAACTCAAGCAAGGTCGTCAAAACATCAGGCACGAAACACCATCGAAGTATTGAAGAGTTTGAAGAGACTGTAAAAGAAAAAGACCAGCCAGCGGCAACTGAACTAGCAAATTCAGCGCACACTTCTTACCAGTATCAAGAGTCTTACCAGCAACCAGCAGTGATAGACAACATTCCACATTCTAGCGACAAGATCTCAATTTGCACCGAATCATCGTACGGATCTGCATCTAACGACATGACAAAAGACGACGACACAATTTCTCAGTCGAGCACATCTTCTGAAGAAGAACCAACGGAGCCACCAACCCGTTCAAACGTGAACAAACCTCCAATCAGCCCCGAGCCCCAAGTAAACACTTCGACTCAAATCGACAATGAAGTCATGATTCAAAAGCAGCGAGCGCGGATCATGGAGCTTCAAGGTCAGATTTTGGACTTGACACTCGAAAATAGCCGGCTGAAGAATCTCTTAAGCAGCAACAAGGTGAACACCTTAGCGAATCTACAAGTCTCCATCCCGAGAGCAGTTTTGCAAAAGACAAAAACTAAGAATTATTATGTCTACGAAATCAATTTGAGGTCTAAAAACGGCGAAGAAAGCTGGACACTATTTAAGCGGTACCGAGACTTTTACTCACTCCACAAGCTGCTGAAGAAGCAACATATTCAAATCAAGGTTCTCGACTTCCCACCGAAGAAAAAACTCGGTAACTTGGACTTCGACTTCGTTGAAGAACGTAGACAGCGACTCCAGGTTTACATTCGACATGTTATCCAAAACCTTCCGGAGCTGGCCAGCTGCGAGAACCGAAAGTTCCTGGAAGCAAAATGCTCATTTTTTAAAACGTAATTAGAATCGAATAGCTTTTTGTATTTTATTAATATTAAGTCGCATAATAGAAGTGAATTTTTCAAAGTTTATAACCGAAGCTGCAGAATTTTTAATCGAAAGCCGATTGAACAGGCAACACCTCAGTCATCGCGTACTTCCAAGTCCATCGTCGTGCTAGTGCTGTGAACTTAGCGTTTTCATGCTCGTACAGTCTTCCGATCTCAGGTTCCATGCAAACTTCCGAGTATGGATCGGTTAGCAAACTCTGCACTGACAAAAGCAGCTTCGAGATTGTGATGGAGATTGACCAGTTGTGCTGGATAATGTCAATGCCCACGTCACCGTGACGAGACACATTCGGGTGAACGATCTTTGTTAGGAATCTCACGTGCGGCGGTGACATCGGGTAGTTGTACGGGAATCTGATGTAAAGGAAGAAACGGCCGCCTTCGTAAGGAGAGTTCTGTGGGCCTATGATCGATGCCTGCCAATGCGTTTCTTGAGGGTCGAGTGGCAGAGCGTCGATACCTGTTGATCCTTCTTGCGCAATCGATCTGATGTCGTTGCGGAGTCTTCGTGCACGAAGGAGATTCACTTGCTCACCACGGATTGGAGTTTTCTGCAATGAAATAAGATAACTCAGCTTCAAAACTTGAAATGAGATATTTTGACTTACGTTAGCCATTTGTACCAGGCAAGTTCGACAAAAGCAAGAAGACATCATTGAACAATAAAGCTGCATCCAGTCCTGAACGAACGAAATCTGTTGAAACAGCGGGAATCTCTCGTTGATATACCGCTTCCAGAACGACTGCGGGGTGTTGCGGGCCAGAATCTTTCTCCATTTCCGGCAAACTTCACTGGCAGTCCACATGGAGAGGTCGTCGAGGTACGAAAAGATCTTGAGAAGGATCTCGACGGGGAGTTTTTCAACGATTTCGTCTTTGATCACTGCTTGGTCTTGTTCTGGCCTTGGTCTTGAAAGAAGGTCGACGAAATCGGCAACATCTCTTGGTGGATCCACTCGTCTGTTCGTGTTGAAGTTGAGATTCACAATGTCAGCTTCACTGCTGTCGTCAAATTCTTTGTCATTTTCACTTGTGAAGTCGTTCACTGCCATTTCTTCGTTGCCGGAGTCTTCTTCGTCATCTGAGAACTTTGTCAGATTGTGATTCTCAATCTCAATCTGACCCTCGTTATGAAACACAAATGAATGGCAAACACCACAGACGGGTTCACGAAAGCTCGGGCCGTAGTATCCGTTGCAGATGAAACAGTTGCTGTCCTAAAATTCATGAAAAACAATTTAGAATTTGGTTTCAACGGGAAATTTCGCTAGAAACTTGAGTGTCAACTTACCGAGTCAAACGCGAAGTTCTCGCAAAACTCGCTGAATTCTTCGTCGCAGTCGAGTGACAAAGAGCTGGCTTTAGTGGATCCATCGGCCATATCGGATAATTTTCAACTTGTAGGAATCAAAAATCGTAAAACATAAACAAGTGCGGCGATTTCGCGATTTCGCTTGTGTTGTGAAATTCAGTTTGCCGGTGTTTTTTTTAAGCTCTTGGATCGACATTAAATTACTAGCGATGGACGACGATTCGTTTGATGACATTCTAGCGACCATGGAGATGCCTGAAAACCCGAAAACTGCAGCTGCTAGAAGTCAGACAGCTCCGGGTCCATCGAAGCCAGCTGAAGCGATCAAAGAACCCGCGAAAGCAGTCGTCATCGAGAATGAGAAGCCAAAATACGCCAATGCAGTCCAAGTGCATCCAAACCAGCGCGGGAACCCCATTCTCAAAGCTATTAACAACATTCCTTGGGAGTTTAACTCGCAAATAATCCCGGACTACGTCGTTGGAAAGACAGCCTGCGTTTTGTTCCTGTCAATTCGTTACCACAACTTGAAACCTGATTACATCCACGACCGACTTAAGCAGCTTGGCAAAAGCTACGAGCTTAGAGTCCTACTCGTGCATGTCGACATCAAGGAATCACAAAACGCGCTCAAACATCTCACTCGGCTCTGTCTGCTGGCTGATCTCACGTTGATGCTGGCCTGGACACCAGAAGAAGCTGGAAAAATCATCGAAACGTACAAGATGTTTGAGAACCGATCGCCGGACTTCATCATGGAGAAGGCAGAGACTGACAGCCACCAAAAGGTGAGTTTGAATACATTTCGGTGATAAATGTTGCTTAATGACCCACGCTCTCAGGTCGTAAACGCTCTAACCAGCATCAAAACTGTGAACAAGACTGACGCAATGACTTTGCTGACCAATTTCGGCACGTTGGCCAATCTCGTCCAAGCCACGGAGAACAAACTCAACGCTTGTCCTGGCTTGGGAGTTCGAAAAGCACAGAAAATTGTCAAAGTCTTCAACGAACCGTTCTTAAAGTAAAAGTTTAGCAATAAATTTATTTTCATATTAAGAAATCTCACAAGTTCTCTAGAACTGTTTGCCTGACCCAGGCTGTGAATTCAGTGACCTTCGTGTACAGCGCAAAGCGGTCGACATCACAAGTAAGAGTCGAGTTGTTAAAGCTTCCAGCGCTGACAAGTCCTTTGAGCGTCCAAAATCCTTTGTAATCTACAAAGAAACCGCCACCAGAATCACCCGAACAAGGGCCGGCACCTTCTCCTCCACCACAAAACGTTCTTCTCGAGTAAATTTTGCCGAGTGTTGAGTCTTGTTCGAAGCAGACAGCGTCGGTGACTGCTTTAGTTGCAACCTGCCTTGGAATATGTTCGTGCGGCTCGAGACTTTCACTCTTGCCCCAACCGACCTACAACGCCAAGATAAGCTTAAGTTTCTTCACTTGTCATACAACTTACAACAAATCCTTCATTTTGAGTTGAAAACGCCGCTTCATTAGTCATGCAAACTGGTCGAATGAACTGTGAAAACTGAACTGCGTGGTGCAAGAACAAAATCGCAATGTCTGCGTCGTATTTCCTGTCATAGTATTTCCATTCGGGATGGACGATCGCTTTGCTGATCAAACGAACAGCAGATTCTCTCTCATTTCCAGACTTAATGTTGTACCTGCCAATCATCGCCAAGGTGTCACTGGAGTTGAGTGGAACGTAGAACCGCTTTTGATGAATGCAGTGGGCGGCTAAAAATGGTTTCAGGTAGAAGAAGGTTAAGATAAAAATTATGTCTTACCGGTCAAGACGTGTTTAGAGGTGATTAAGTTTCCACCGCAGAAAAACTGTTTCTTGCTAAGTCGGAACAAAGCTACCAAAAACGGCCTAAAACTTGAATTAAAATACTGAATCAGAGAAAACTCAAAATCCTTACCATTGACCAGGCTTCGTCTCATCACCGTTCCTTATCAAACCAGCTGAAAACGACGCAGTGCCGCACTTGATCGGAAACGTCGTCTCAAAGTCTGGTTCATCAACGTCAGTTTCGTTGAATCCGCATTGCGCTGTGATGATTTTCGCTGCATCCAAAATCGGAATCTCGAAAAAATCTTCGTTTATGCAAAGATTTGTTCTCAAAAACACCGAGTCTAGCACCGGCAAACGATCAAACGCTTTTCCGTTCAACTGCTTAATCTTATTATCCTCTGAAATGTTAGAAAGGAAATTAGCATTGATAGACGTGCGAGGTGTGCATCAGTGACGATTGTTTTCAAAGACACATTCAACGAATTTCAGTCGTCAATTATGGACACCCAAACGTGTTTAATCAATTTAATTAATAAGTTTCTTATAAATCACGATTAATTACCCAGTCGAACCCATCTCAGCTTCACCAAGTCTTCAAACGCATTGCTCGGAACTGTCTCGATCAAGTTGCTGCTTAAGAAAAGTTCCTTGAGTTGCGTCAATTTCTTGAAGTTCTTCTTCGAGATTTCTTTGATCGAACATTCTCTCGCCCAATATTCGCGAAGGTTTGGGAACACCTCGTACAGCTGAACTGGAAGAAAGCGAATTGCTTTGTTCTTCTCAAGCCACATTCCTTCCAACATTTCATCTGACATGAACGAAACCGTGACATTCCGACTTGATATCGCAGTGCTGTTAGACATGAAGCAGCAGGACTTGACGAACCACGAACATTGCGCAGTCTTCTCGCAGCTGACTTTGAACTCGAACGTTCCAGACTCGTCGAAGCCGCACTTTTCAGTGATAGACTGCGGCAGTGATTCAAGCGTCTGTTTATCGTTGAATAGTTTGTTAATGCATTCATTTGATTTTAGATCGACTCGTTCCAGACTGAACGCGCGCTCGAAGAGTTTTCCGTTTAATGACTTGATTCGGTTTTCACCTGCAAAGTAAAAACAATTTGAAATTGAATGTTCACAAGTCACGCCACACTTAGTTTTAAAACTAAAAGCAAGCTCTCAAAGCACGTCGTGACTTGTAAACAATCCCATTGAAGTTGACATTTACTTAGATCAACTCGTTTAATATTTACGAGGCCTTCGAATGCATCGCTTGGTATTTGCTCGATTCTGTTCTTTCCCAGCAGCAATCTTTCCAGCTTGTTCAACTGCTGGAAGTTCTTCTTTGAAATGTCACTGATCGAACAATTTCTGGCTAGAAAGTTCTTCAGGTTCGGGAAGGTCCGATAGACAAGGACTGGAAGGAACTGAATTTTCTTGTTGTTTTCGAAGCGAATGCCACCGACAGCGAGGTCTCTCGACGTGGAGATTCGAGGATCATCGGAGTCGGTTACTGTATAGTTATTCATGAAGCAACCTTCATAGCTGCTTCCAAATAAACTGCCTCGTGACAATAAAGACCCGTCGTTCTCATCCGAAGTCAGTTCAACTTTTTCACACTCGATTTCAGTTATCGCAGCCTTAACTCCAGCTAATGCTGTCAATATAATCGCAATATATCTTGAAAGTTGAATGTCAATCAGAATTTATTTTTGATGACGACTTAAAATGTGTCTCACCTCATGTTAAGACGAGAATCGACGAAATTGCACAAGCGCTTGCTTCCACATTTAAGTACAAAATTAAACTGAGATGAAAACTCAGATTTTGCTAGCTAGACTCAGCCGAGTGGTGATCATGTTCTCTGGCGACCTTTCGCGCAACTTGGAAAACTAGTTTGATTTCAATTAAAACATCTTTATTCGTCACATGGTTGTAGCAACAGCGTTGCAGTTGACTAAGAGGAAAATAACGGTTTGAATAGAACTAAAATCTCAGAACATTTCTGGCACTGACAGTTTTCTTGAATATTTTTGAAGCATTTCGGCTTGAACTGCTATAATAATTTCGTTGTAAATCTTCTTCCATCTAGCAACCTGAATGTCTTCAATTATTCGGTGAAGGAACTTGAAGGCAACGAACAGAACATTAATTTCTTTAAGTCGAACAAGCTGGCATGTGTCCTGTTGAAGTTTCTCAGCAAGCCATTCGACATTCCCTTCGTCGTCATCCATCCAAGATTTTATCACACATCGCCAGTTGTTCCTTAGAAAGACGTTATCAGCCGACGATTCTTGAGGTGGTTTTTTACAAACTGTTGCCACAGCATCAGAATCATCAATCATTTCTGCTGCTTCAGTCTCGCTCTCATCAGGCAATTGATATTCCCTCAAGATTTCATCGACGATTTCCGGCGGAAGTTCAGCCAAAACTTCCGGGTCGATCATTTCAACATGTCGTTTGAACGAAGTCGTCGTTTTCTTCTTTGCAGCGAAAATGTTCGTGACTGGAACCACATTTGAAGTGTTCCCTGCAAACTTCTTAGGTCGTCCCCGCTTTTTCGCAGGTGAAACTGTTGATTTGTTTGGAGAAGTCTTCTTTACGATTTTCAAAGGCTCTACCTTCATCCGTGGTCCATCAGCCAACTGTTTTTCAGCGACTTTCTTGAACATCTCAATCAACTTACTGTCTTTCTTGTCTTCATTCAGTTTTGACATTTGAACACCAATGCCACGAAGCTCGTGTGGCGGAAAATTGAAAGCAGCAAGAAGCTTGACGATGCTGTTGTGAATCATTATTGAGTCGTCAGTAGATGCTAGCAACGAGACGGATTTACTTAGTTTATCGACCATGCCATGTCCCATGAACTTGAGCGTTTCAACTGACGCATCCTTGGCGCGCACCATAAGTTTCAGCGTCAAAAGCTTTCCTTTCTTGTTGATATCACGCAATCGCTTGCTCAACTCATCGGAAACTTGTTTCAGGAAAGTGTTGACTTCGTGGTCCTCATTGAAACGAATTCCGTAGTTGACTTCAACCGAAACAGATTTTCTGACGTGCTCGAAGACCAGTTTCTTGTCATCGTTACCTCGCGCCATCATTTGAAGTGTCTCACCGAACTTCTTGCCGAAGTTTTGTTGAAGCAACTGAAGTGGAAGATTCTGCAACTGTCCGCAGGTCTCCAGTTTGAGTTGCGCAAGTTGGTACGATGTGTTCGGTCCCACTCCGGGCAGGTCTCGGATTTTTTTGTCGCTCATGTACTCTTCGACATCACTTTCAAGCAACGAGAACTGGCCGTTAGGTTTCGCTTCCTTTGTTGCCATGCGTGCTTGCAGTCGATTGATACCAAGTCCAACACTGCAGGTACATCCAGTTTGGTCGAAGATTTCTTGTCGTAGTTGCGTAATGAAGTCCACAACATCGACTTGGGTTTCGACGAGAAGACTTTTAAGGTCGGCGTAAAGTTCATCGCAGCTAACAGCTTCAATGTCCAGTGTGTACTTCGCAATCGTATCGTACAAGGTGAATGCTGTTTTCCTGTATTCTTCAAAATCGTACGGGATTGTCTTGAGTTCAGGGCACAACTTCAGCGCAGCTCCAACGAACATTCCGTTTTTCAATCCTTTCTGTCGAGCTTCGTAAGAACAGGATGCAATCTCAGCGTAGGAAGTGAAGTCTTCGCCTTTCGACTCGTTCTTGCCTTTCGAGTGTGTCACTGCCACTGGCACTCCCTTCAAATGTGGGTGGTTCTTCAATGACACCGAGACGAAGAAGCAGTCCATGTCGATGTGCATCACAATCTCCTGACCCTTCGGTGTAGTTTCACATTTCTCCAGTTTTGATTCTAAGACTTCTCGTTCAGGAAACTTTCCTTCGTGATTCTTCCGCAGGTCATTGATGTGATACTTGAAACCAGAACCCAGAGTCGCAATGTGATGCAATCGTGAATTGTTGAGAAAGTCTTGGAGGAAATTTGGATCGACAGCGGTTCCAGTTTTGGACTCTTCAGTAGAGACACCCCTGTCGTGCTTAATTGCAAGGCTTTCTTTAGCTTCACTGCGCTCTTCCTGCTTACTCGGGCTTTGACCCAGCATTTTAAAGTTCAGCGCTTTCAAATCAAAGTCGATGCAGTCAAACGCTGGTTCAGGCTCAACTTTGGTTTCTGCAGCTTTGAAAGTGATTTGTGGCTGAGCTCGGCTCTTGTTGGTGTGCAGGAGATAATTTGAGTAATCCACCAGTCGATTCGCTTTCAAGCTGTCTGATATCCACTCGGGCTTCACGATGTTTCTTGTGATGTTCGAGCGGATTTTCACGTCAGGGAGGTTTGAAGCGATGATGAACTTTGTGTGTGATCGCTGGTAGTGATGAAAAGTTCCTGTGAATTGACTCGAAGTTGAGACATTGGATTCCAAGCTGCTTCACAAGACATACCCGCGTTCTCCAACATAATTCTCTTCAGCTCTTCAGCGCTCGGCTTCGTGTGACCATTTACAAAGATTGAAACTCCTTCAAAAATTCTCGATTTCTGCTTGCACGCAGCTTGGATAAAGTTGAACTGCTCTTCCAGCTTGCTGACCTTTGCAGACATGTAACCGCCATGATCAGCGAAGCCATTTTCAGGATCAAGCACTGGTTTTCTCTTCATACTAAATTACAGGAACGAGCAATCGAAACAAACAAAAGTCGGAAAACCGCCGCTTTTTTGTTTACAGGCGAATTCGAAGCGTCATCTGGCGGTCATGTTGGCAACCGTTGTAGTCCGATCAAAACAAGCCTCATAATTTATACGTTTCATTTAAGTAAAATCGTGAAAAAGTCTCATAATGGAAGTATCCGTGAAAAAGCATAAAAAACACAAGAAGCATAAGTCGGAGAGGAAGTCGAAATACGACGGTGAGTAGCGGAAATGCTTGCAGATTCAAATTTCACGACGCCGACAGCTGTGTTTGGAACAAAAACTAATTTTATCTTTATTTTACTAACTTGTCAATTTTAGAGCGCCCACCCAGTCTTAAACTCATCCTCAAAGTCAACGGAACGCCGGAGTATGGTTCCAGCGACTCCCCGTACAACATCCATCACCCGGAATCATCGATGCTGGTGGACTCGATGCAGCACTCCGAGCACAGTGAGAAGCACAAGAAGTCCAAGAAGAAGAAAAAGAAGAAGGACCGTGAAAAGCGGCACAAGCATAAGAAAGACCGTCATCAAAGACGCGACTCGAGCGCTGAAGATGACTCGATGCTTTTTCAGGACGACGACAGCAGCCAACTCATGACTGAAAGTGCTCGGCTTTACTACTCCGCAATGTCCACCTCGTCGGCTATTTCGTCGCACCCAGCAACGAAGCCGATGACTCCGATGCAGGAACAGCCTAAGGTCTTTGCAACACTGCAAAACGTTCCAAGCATGCCGAGCTACGATATAAAACCGGAAACCCCTCTTGGCAACCACGATTCTCCAATGACACCGTCTTCGATGGACTCGGTGACCAGAGAGCCAAGAACTTGCGTTTTAAAACTGAAACAATCGCGCAACCCTCTTGCAAAGCTGCTCGATCATTTGCTCAAGGCTCTCGAGAAACGCGACCCGCAGCAGTTCTTTGCTTGGCCAGTCACTGAAGACATCGCACCGGGCTATTCGTCCATCATCACGAAGCCCATGGATTTCAGCTCAATTCGTCAGAAGATTGAAGAAAACGAGTATCAAGTATTATCGGAGTTCAGCGACGACTTCCGGTTGATGTGCGAGAACGCAATCCGCTACAATCATCACGAAACTGTGTACAACAAGTCAGCTCGCCGCTTGCTTCAAGCTGGACTGCGTGTTTTGCAACCAGAACACTTAACTCGTGGTCCCGTTGCCATCTTCATAAAAGATTTGACAGTGAAAGAGCTCGGCTTCGACCCCACCATCAAGATGGAACATCACGACGAAGCGTACAGCTTCGACTCAGCTGACGAGAATGCAATGGGCGGCAGTCTCGATCACTCGGACCCGCTGCAAGAAGAACGCGAACGTCGTGAAAAGGTCAAGGCTGAGCTGGACCCGAAGACACCTTACGAACCTTTCGTCGACACTTTAACGGCTGATGAAGTGCTCGAGCAGGTTCAAAAAGCTGCACGCGATGCCAAATCTCGGCTGAACAAGAAACGGGCACATTCCATGGGCTTCATGAGAACTCACACTGACGGCACCACCTCGATGTCCATCATCGTTCCTTCAGACGAAGGAATTCCCGAGAAGACCAAAAAGCTCGGCGATTTTACTGGAAGGCTCCAGAAGGGCACTGGACTCTTACAGTCGTTCAGGGAGGACCGCAGAAATATCATCAAACTGCCTAAAGCTTTGGACTACGGTTCGTTCAGCTCCTTCGCCCCGACCTTCGACTCCCGCTTCACAAATCTCACGAAGGAAGAAACTGAGCTGATGTTGAACACTTATGGCGATGACAACGCAGTGAATTATGCAACTTCAATTGGAAGGTTCACGAAGGACTCGCTTTACGGAAACGCTCTGGCCAATCGTCTTCTCGATCTGCTGACCAACTGCGAGCACACAAAAACGATCGAAATTCTTGGAGAGTCGGAACAGGTCAAGCAATGTCAACGCGACGTCGACGATATGGTTCCAGACTATCAGAAGGAGTCGAAGAGATTGGAAGACGTCAAAATTGACTACGGTGAATTGCAATCGTTGAAAGAACTGGGAGTTGACACCAGCTTCCTTAACATTTTCGAAAAAGTAAGCTTTGAACTGAAGTTCTGTGAATATTCTCTAAGTGTTTCCTTCTCTTTAGACCCTCAAGACACCGGCATCCAACGACTTGCAATCAAAGTTGGATACAAACATGTCGTTGATTGAACAACTGCACCAAGTCCAGCACGATCGATTGTCCGCTCCGATTCCCCAGCATTTGAGCCTTGTGGCGCATCCAAACAAGCAAGAAGTCGAACTCGCAGATCAAATCACATCGAACTTGACCAACATCGCCAAGAAGTTGCCGCCCGGTGCAATCACGTCGGGCCCAGGATTGAGAAAGGCGATGGGCATGAGTTTGATCGGAATCGCCGACGATTATAGGTCAAAGGGAACAACTTTCCGCATAATCAGCGGAAGCAAAGAATCTCTCGTCGACACCACTCCAATGGACATGGACTTGGAACCGCCGGCAGCCTCGACCTTTGACAACGAACTCAGGGAACTTCTTGGAACTGATTGAGTAACCGACTTCAATTTTTAATTTCGTGAACTTTCAAATAATGAAAATAAATTTTAATTTGCTAAAATCTCGTTTTTTTCTTGTCTGAAGCTTTCAGATTGGCAAAGCTTTTTGAACGCTGGAATGTGTTTAATTAACAATCTTTTAATAACAACCTTCGATTAAACTTCTGATGTTTACAAACGCGGCTTCTACCTAATCTGTAAACAAAATCGAAGTCTCATAAATTTTTTTGTTTTGTTTAATTTTATTTCACATCAAATGAACAGAATGTGTTTGTATCTGGCGTAGGTGGACCTGTGATGTGTAAAAGCTGTAAAAGTTTATATAAAAAATAATTCAATATCAAATCACCAACATCTGTTGATTTGTGGGTGTTGTAATAAAAATATCTGAAGGAAAATATTTTGGAAATCGAGTTTTGTAATGCTTTAGCCTTTTTCCGGTTATATAATTTTCATTGTTTTCTTGTCTTGAACATTTGATCCTTTTAATCCATTAATTAAGAAAAAAATACCACAAACTGTGTGATAAATGCGAATGAATTGATGAAGCATTTTAGGGCGAATAAGCGAATAGTTAAGCGGATGAGATTCTGCAAGGTAGTTGGTGATAAGCACCGCTAGCTTTGACATCCTAATCTTTGCAGGTGAAGAAGGCATCGATGGCGAAAACGATTCCGTTGATGATGGCCAGAGATCCCTTGGTGATTCCGATTGATTTGCGGTCGCTCGATGCAAATCCGATGAGTTTGCCGGAAGAGCTTTCGTGCCAGAACTGCAAGATGATGATACCGCAGATGATGAACAAGACGCAGCCAACGATGGAGTAGAAGAGATCTGGAAAGGGCCGGTCGTTAATAAATTTGATTAGCAACAACTTGCGAAGTCCTTACCGATTCTCTTGTTGATTGGAGTGTTGACAATGAATCCAGCGAAGATTCCGACCAAGATGATGGAGAAACCAACGAAAGTTCCGTTGATCAGCATGATCGAGTGCTGGTCAGACACTTCAGACATGCTGTTGTAGTGGAGGCCCAAGCATGTCAACGTGATGATCTGCAAGCGAAAAAATTGTGATGGTCAAAAAACTGTTCTAATGACTTTTGCTTTTAATTGATCTTGACCTCGACGAGTTGCGTTGGATTTTGATTAATTTAATTTTGTTCCATAAAAAGGAAGTCGAGATCGTAAAGACGAAGACGAAGAACAACTTTTGTAGACTCGGCACGAAGTAAAAACTCGAAAGATTCTCAAAATTCAAATGAAATCTGTAAAATATGCGAGTAGGGCGAGGTTTGTCACGAAACTACCGCTTTTTCAATGGCAATTAATCTGCGCGCTGGACTATCCCATAAATATCAACGCAAATACAAATTCGTTTGTAACGCAGGTTTTATTAGCGGTGGTTGGAAATCCTCGAAAACTATGGCAGAAAGGGTGGATTGTATCATGGCGTTTGAATGGAAACACGAAGGATCGTTTAATTAGCGAATTAATTTATCACTCAAACATCACAACTGGGTCAGAAGCATGCTTAAAATACCACGATTCTTTTACGCGTTTTCGTTCATCCGCATTAACATGTCTCAATGTTTTAATTTTTCTCACGTTGCGAAGTTTCCGCATGAAAAAACAGCGAATCATGAAAGCCAAAGTTGTAAAAATGGTTGTTCAATGAAATTCCATCGTTAATTGGTTGACCGTTACAAGAGCCGAAAAAAAAATTCATTGTAACCAAGGATGTCAAACGGTCGAGTGAATCATCAACCAGTGCTCTGGCGAGATAAGAACAGATTGTGATGACAAACAATGTTTATTTATAGAAAAAATTCTTTGAATCGTCATAACTAGCGAGAATCAAAACAATTTCAATGTCGATGATTAATAACTCAATGCCAGGCTTTTAAAGTCGAAGCTTTAGATTGCATCATTGTGTTTGATTGACATGTTCATGGCAAGCATTTCCGATTTAACGTGCAAGAATAAGAAACTTTTGCTGTGTTTGTACAATGATAAGTTATCGCTTTTTGGACGCCTCGGTTAAACAACTGAATCGTCTGCATTGCAGGCGGTCTTGAGCACCATAAAGTTCGCCAAACATGCGATTTTGATGGACTAACAAGGTAATTGAGCCCAATAGATATTCACCTCGACACGACGTGCCTGTTCGACACACCCAAATCCCCCTGTCGTCACTTGATCACAACGCCTGCAATTCGCGGTGTCCAATTACGAAAATTCTCAACGATATTTTCACCCAGCGATAACGAATGATAAAGAATAACATTCTATTGTCAATTCGGCTCAATTGAAAACCGACAACGACATCGTCAACTGCAAGAAAATCTTTTGATCCCCTGTTGACTTAAGGTTATGTTTGGCAAACAGACTCACATCGCTCATAATCGTACGATGTGGATTCAATTTGACACATAATGTTGTTAATGCGTTGTAATTGACCTTGAAATGAATCTAAACAGTTCGCTTGAATCTCGCGGCTCTAATAACCAACAAATTAGCCGGGTCTTTGCACAAACGCGCAAAAAACTTGTTCCAAGGTTGAGCATGCACCATTCATAGCGATGACATCATGCCAAGCCGTGTTCGTTAGAACGTGAGCGCGCCAGAACTTGAATACTCGCAGACATTTTGTTTTTCGCCTTCTTCCGCTATACCGTGTTTACTTCGAAGCTTTTTTTATTTATTAACAGAGCTGAAATTTGAATAAAACTCAATTTCCTTCGCCGCTCGGTTCGGATTTCATCAAAGTGAACATTAAAAATAGCATTCCTAGCGCGTGTCACCAGACTTTACCATGACTCACGAGGTAATTTTCATCCCTGGCGGCCATTAGGCTTCTGGTAAAATATTTCAGTTCTACGCAATAAAATTGCGGAAATTGACTTGGAAGTGCGTCGTCGCCCTAAAGTTCGACTGCTCACCACCGTCTGGTCGCTAGGGGTGTTTATTGTGAAAAGATTTCACGGCGA
>JPYR01000267.1:52409-68848 GCA_000775305.1 Belgica antarctica
TTCAATAGTCTTCACGCCTTCGATGTAGCTTCTTTCATTGAACTCAACCGACTAAGCTAAAACAACAGTGTCCAAACAGTCCCGCAACTGCCATGTGCTGACTTATCAAGCTTAACCGCAGAATATGATAAAAGCTTTAATGCAAAATTGAATGTCGGAACTGATGGTTCAGAAAAGCCATTGTGATTTACGACGTCGCGTCAGCTTTGAGTTCGAGTGAAAGTAATTGGTCGACGGAAAGTCATTTCAAATTGATAAAAATTTAATCGAGCATGAAAAATCGCTCTTCGTAGAGCCATCAATTTTTCATTGGCCATGCTGAAGCGACACTGGAACCGTTTTCAAGCGCTTTCCGCAGAGCGATTTGATGTAAAAATTTAGTAATGACATAATTTATGATCACTGTTTTTTTATGAAAACAGATGTTTGACAAAAACTACCGAAAAATCACGTCTCCAACATAAATCATGAAAGAAGATATAAAAAAATCTTCTGTCGCTTTGTTTCTAGCCCGTCCTTCGGGAAACGCGCAGAAACTGTGTGTCATTAATTTTATTGTTCCATCAAGATCGTTGTTTACAATCGACTCAGACAACCGTTGACTTTTGTTTGCCTAAATTATCGATTATTCATGTGAAACAAAGTTTGCAAATCATTTTAGGCCATCATGGAAGGTTTATGGCTGCTCGTGGCTGTAAATAGCCATGCATGAACATTCGGCACCCAAAATTTTGCTTCGGAATTGTTTCAACTATTCAAAACATCAACATAAATCTCCGTCGTTCCCCGGCAGCCATGCAAAAGGAAGGCGAATGTATAAAAATAAAAGTTTTCCAATTTGCATTTGAAGATGAAACTTTCCAGTGTCGCTACAACTCGCTTACTCATACTCGAAATAAATCAATTTTCGCTCGAAAAAGAGCTTTCGCTCTGCATAAATATCGTTCATTACATTTTCTCACAGCTCTTGGATGAAAATCGAACATTCTTCCCGCTCTCCGAACCAGTTTGATCCCCAACAACGATACATAAATGCAAATATGCATTCATATTTTATCAAACTTGATGTTTGTAATTGAAAAATTACATCTTTTGTAGTCTAGCTGAAAATGCAATTTCCTTGAGAAAAGTTTTTTGGGTTGGTCTGGGAATTGTGGTACAGCTAACTCCAGCCCGTCTACATACAACTGCTGTTAAAATAACCAGAATTGGATGTTTTCTTATCGAGATTGAAACTTTGAACATGGAAACATTCCTTGCTTCTTCAAGTCGTCATTGGCAAACGAAACTCTCTTTCACATTGTTGAAGATATTTTTGGCAAGCACTAAAGCGATTTTACGATAGTTTTGTTTGCAAAACAATTCAAAGTTAAAGCACATTCCCAGTGAGCTTGTAAAGCTAATTTTCAATTGCCTGAAAGGGCCGGGGCTTTAAGTTCACCTTCACTCAACAAGCTTATCCAACAAAAGGTTACCCAACTGAAATTAATGATCGGGATTAATGCCAGGGAAACCGGCCGAACTCGGCAAGATTAAAATGACTAATGCTCAAAGCGTTCAACTTTTCTGTTCGCAGAATGAAAAAATCCTTAAATATTCAATGGAAAAACTTTCTCTGTGCATTCAATTCAATAACTTTCAATTGAAACTTCGATAAATTATTCATTTTCCGTGATTGGAAAGAACAACGGCCGGAAAAAATTCCAATGTTAAAAGTTAGAAACTGTGAGATTTTTAATTTTCTCAAGATTCAGACACGCCAGGAACTGCCAGAGCCATAAAAATTTGCTTCGACGGAGTTCAATATTTTTCGAACAAAACCCAAAAGTGTGGAAAGCCGAACTGAGAACGGGAAAAAACTATAAAATTATAATCGAAAAAGTTCTCTTCTTTTTCATCGTCGTGATAACTTGCGTTCGCAGTTTAGGAAGAACGGATCTCTGTGTGTGGGTGGTGGCAAGAGGGGAAAAACAATGGAATATAATTTCCTGTCTTAACGATAAAATATGAGGTTCATTTAATTCTCCATTCCAGCGATTTACCAAACGTCTTTCAGTCTTCCCACGGCATGCGTGCCTTGAACTTCCTTCGAACACATAAAAACCGAAAGGCAATTTCTGATGACGTTTCCTGATTTCTCAATTCATATGCTCGGAGCATGTGTGCGTTGATGGTTAACAGAAACAAAATTATGTTAATAGATGAGATTGTTTTATGAACACAAAAGCTTTTTTCTCGTGAAAGCTTTTCTGCTTGAAGAAAAACGACAGCACAGAGATAGCTTTATTGTAGAAATGATTGATAACGCCGTGATTGGCAGGTTAGTTCGTGCTTGTAAAGATTTGTTGCGGTTTTTTGACACTTCCTTTACACAGTTGGGGTGGACAGTGATAATAGTAGTGTCGAGAAACATGACCTACAAAAAGTTTTGAAGCCTGTAAGGTGAACGCTTTTATAATTGATGTCAAACATCTATCGTGCTTGTATTCACAAAGCTTTTGTCAACACGAACGACAACACGAGCAAGCAACAGAGCGGAGCTATGATAACACACCATTAAATGCGTAAAAGCTTTCACTATAAATTTAATAAACTGCGGCGACACGCGATGTCAACGCATCTCGACACAAAAGCTTTCCCTGGACAAAGAAATAAAAAAGTTGCGTCTGAGAAGTTGGCAGGAGCCACTTCTATGGTTTGTGTTCACAACGACTCACCATTCATAATTTATCTCCTCGACACAGTGTCTTTTTTATGAATATTTATTGTCTCAGTTTCTTCTTCGCTCCCGTCTTTTCGCTTTCTTTTCTTTCTACCTTCGTCGTCAAAGCTCTCACCCTCGTCACCCTCTCGCTCTTCATAATTTCGACTCTATGAAGAAACACGTAAACAATAAAAAATTATCAATCCCATTTCCTTTCGTTCTGTCCTCTTCATTCTCGAGTCGTCGAGAATGCTTGATCCATAAAAAGTTTGTCATTTAACATCGAGACGGAAGGCGGATGAAGAAGAACGTAAAGTCAAAAGTGAAAGAGACGAGGCGAAGGAAACTTTTCGATCAAAAATAAGAGCCATTTGTGTGCGTATTATGTAAAAAGGGAGCAAAAATATTGCGGATACATGATAAGGTGATGTTGACAAAGAGCGTCTGCAAGAACATCAAAGATTTCCGACGAGAGATAACTCAAAAACGTTTGCGGGGATGATTCAAAAGGCGTCGGCACACTTTGACTCGTCAAATTGACCTGAAAATTGATAGCCGAAGTTTTGACGTCATAAATGAACACACCCGATAAGAATATTGAAGATTTTGCATCTTGGAGAGGGTGAGAAGTTGATCGCTCCATATGTGTCTCTTATTATTCTCAGGGTCGTAGAACATTTATGGGAAAAGTTGAAATTTATGAGGCTCTCGAGTTGGCACTTGAACCATCTTCACACTGTTTGATGAATAACAACTTCGAACGCAAATGAACGCTGCTTTGCGAAAGCTCATGTTGTGTTCCGACGGCACTTCAAGGCTCACCTTGAATGATTGATGGGGGTTGCATTCCAAAATATAACTTTCAATCGGGTCATTTATGCTCAAGTTCCCGACAAATAAGGGTCAAACTATCGACACATTTTCCGAGCCGTGCTAAGTTTTTTTGTATGGAAATTCCTTTCGTCGTGAACGCACAAAATATTTGCCTACGATCCATGCTGAAAAGATTTTTTATTCACCCTTTCTTCGTTTTCTTCTTGGCCGATCGAACGCAGCGTCGATATGAGTGAGTCTCTCATGAACTCATAAATTTATGTTATTTACTTTCCCATGGTCGAGATGAGACACACTGGCCTTCTCCCTTTCCTTTTCGGGCTTTTTCTTGCGCCTCAAACATCTCTCTGTCGAATTTCAATAATTTTCTCGGTCTATTGTTGCTGATTTGCAGAAAGTTTCCTTTCTTTTCCTCGGTTTCGGCTCCCCTCTGCTTTCTCCGCTTTCATCTTCAACAGGCAGGATGTGCGTGAGGTGGGGTGGAATGATTGGACAGAAGAGTGCCTTTGTTGTAAAAAAATGATGACGTAGGGATGGATAGTTTCCCGAAGCGGATGGTTTCGGTTGAAATGAATGATTAATCGGTGTGGAAATGAATTTTGAAGCATTTTCTGGTCGTTTTGGTTTTGTATCGATCTCGACGGAACTGACCACCTCTTCTGGGGCAGTGAATAACCAGTATTTAAGCTTGAGTAGTTTCATAAATTGTCTTGAAATCGATTCAACGAAGGCAAGCCTGCCAAAAGCTGCAAGCTTCTATTGTCTTGTGTTTGTGACCCTGGCTTGCGACGCTGTGAATCCAAAACTGTAGGACAACAAACCTCCTCATAAATCATTTTAGTTTCGTGAATGCACTAAATGACAAGCTCATATTGACACAAACAACTCCACCCCACTCTACACCGCCCCTTCTTCTTTAACTCTTATGTAAATAATTTTTAAAATGGTCGTTTTTTGGGTGAGCCACTGCAGAAAAATGAGGTTCTTTGTTATGCGGTTGTGAGTAAGGAGCAAACTTTTATTGGCGATTGATTAGAGAGATAAAAAAATAAAAGGGATCTTTATAGCCTCATGTGAGCCACTCTTTCTCGCTCAAACCAACCACATGGCTCCCTTCCTTCGGCAGATGTTTCCACATCCACTTACAATTTATGAAAGCGGAAATTCTCGTTTTTTACGAATCGCCGGAGAGAACGTCATGCTCTTTGGTCATTTTTAATTCAAACTTTTTATACACTTGTATATTGCGAAAAAAGCATCTCAACATAAATCTGGGGCAAGCCGACGAGAAAAATCTGAGTCGAGAGATTTTCGAAGGATAAGATTTTTGGACCTTTTATTCAGGTCATCAATCTCATTCAGTTCTTGAAGCAACGGAGGGTTGTGATGAAACATTGTGTGAAAGATATTTTAGGATGGTTTAAAACTGACTGAGCGGCGTGAAGAATCTTTTCGAGATTTTCTTCCGGCATAATTAATGATGCTGCTGTATTTGCAAACTCAAATAACAGAAATTAAAAGTGCTGTTCATTAAGTGACAAGAAGTTGCTTTTAGAATCTGAAGCTTAAAATGGCGACAACGAGCGACAAGATTGACGCTAATCCCAGCTGCGATGATCCACTTGTACACGGCCATTCTGCGTCAAACGGCTCACTAAAAACAATAATCATTATTAATCACTTTGCACTAGCTCGACAACAATTTGAACGAAACGAACATTAAACTGAACTCTCATCAAAAACAAATCAAGCCCGAAAGCCTTCACCTTGGTATGAATAAAACTGTGACTTTGCTGTGTAACATGGAAACAACTTACATTTAGCGCGTTGGGGCCGTTAGGATGTTATGTCATGCTTGAACTTCATTTTAAAAGCTTTAACAAATTTAAATTCCAGTCAACCACATGACACAACGCACTAAAGCTCTCGTATTTACAATAAAATGTGCGTGTACAGTGTGAACATGGAAAAATGTGATCGAGATGATTTAAGATTTATTTTTGCCAAAAACTGAACAAACAAAAACTGAGAAATTTTCGTTCTCAGCCTAATTTAAATTCGAAAGCGGTTCGAAGCGAACGCACAATAAGCAACATTCGGGGGAAAAGCACAAGCAAAAAGCTTCAGCGAGAATATTTACAGAATTCCAATGACACCGCAAGCGGCACGTCCACCAGCGTTTCCAGTTTTCTTCGAGTCGGGGTGGTCGGTTTTGCCGAGGTCGTCCATGCCGCTGTGCAGAACGATAGCGCGGCCAATGATGCTGCGAGATCCGAAGAGAGAAATGACATTGTCCGAGAAAGATGTCGACACGACTCCGTTGGCATCAGCGACGACATTTCCCAAATCTCCGACGTGACGAACGGCATCCTCACGAGCGCCATGGTTGACTTTGTCGGGATTGTAATGCCCACCAGTGCTCCTGTGTGTTTCGGGCGATAATAAAATTTTATTTCATCAGCCAATCGATTTGTTGAAATCAATTATGTGCCTTGTTATAAAAGGATTGGATACTTACAAACATCCACCGGATAAGTCACCCCTGAGCAGCGACAGGCGTGGCAGAAAGAGAAATTAAATTGAAATTAAGCGCCAATTTCGACAACGAAGGGAAAAGTCGTAAAAATTTGGTCGACACCGTCTCTAGCTAGGGTGCAAACGTGATTCTCGATGAGTGCGCAGATTTTAACGACCAACCCTATCGGGAATTTGTGCGGAGAATAACGTGCAACAGCTAGATCGAGATGGCATTGCCTTTTATTCTCCAGTACTAAACAACAAAACTCACTTTTCATGGACGTGGAAGCCATACCTTCCGGGCTGCAATCCCACGATTTCGATTTGGATGAAGACAGCCTCGGTGCACGACGGCTGTGAGAACGTTATATCTATGACGAGACGAGAGAAGGACATAAGAAAGGGCACAAATGCGAGGCAACACTAATTTAAGTGGCACTTCGAGACTTAAAAGCTTATCTTTCACATACTTCCGGACACTTTATCGGAGACGCCCAAAACAGCAATAGCTTTAGCTGGCTTCACATCGTCACCGTAAGCAGAACAACTCAAACAAACGACAAAAGCGATGACTAAGGATTTCATTTTACGGCTTGGGAGGTGATGAAAAACGGAACGTTTAAATTGAATGTGTCGATTGTAACTGATCTGGAAAGAATTGGAAGGCACGTGAAAGATATTTTGTCGGGCATCGTGAGTTAATCCCCCCATCGAAATCACTTTTCGCTCAACTGCTGCCCTTCCTCGTGATCGACACTCTCAATCTCTCTCGGTTAAGCGCGCCTTAAGTGAATGAATTCGCTTTGAAAGCACATAAAGAAGTCGAGAAGTGATATTAATAATTCATTTCTGTTCGATGTTCATGTTGTTATTTTTTATCTCTCGCTCTCGTCGATCATTGAGAATGTAAACATACTTGAAGAACAGCTTGAACAATGTTGCCCCGTAGTAAAGTGCTTGAAATAATCGACAAATCCGGGAGACGATGAGAGGGAAGAAAGCTCCGGGTATTGAGCGGTAATCTGTTGTACAAACGTTTATGTTTTTCTTCCTCACATTAGACGGCACTCGGTGCTGTTAAACGATGTGAAGTCTTTGAGAGGCGGCCCGGTCAATGTTTTTTGTAAATCACAAGCTAAACCCGTGTCAATCTCGCTCACACGAACCAGGAATTCATCCCAAGCGAAAACAAGTTTGCGAAAATAAATTCTGCTCTACAATTTTATGTCTCTAGACGTCACATGACAAAACGCTCGGATGTTGACACGTGAACATGAACGTGGACGGTGAGAGGTCGTGTTGTTGTGTTGGGGATATTTCATGTGGACCTGGGATAATGGAATTCGGAACCCGCATTAACGTTATTTAGGGATTGGAAAATGATTTGTTCTGGGATTCTAACCGCAACCGAAAATTTTTAAATGAAATTTACGGATTAAGGTGTCAACTCGGGAATCTGAAGATGTTAATTAAACACTCTTCTTCTGAGTCTAGGATTGTTTATTGCACACAAAAGTGTTTTCTCGTGTTAGCTCAAATATTATGACTAGCTTTCAACAACAAATATCAATTTGTTCATGAATTCACGTGTTTTTTATTGCTTTTTATCTCTCGTGTGACTTGTTTTAAGCGCGGCGTCCTTGAGGCAGGTCGCAGACGACGAGAGAAAGAGAACGCGAACAAGTAAGAAGCAAGTATCTCATACGTGTACACACAAAAACTTTGTAGACTGTGTGCACGCTCAACGGTTAAGCACTCGAGTGGAGACAGTACAAAAACAAAGCCGAACTTTTCAACAACAATTAATCATTAATTAAAATCATTTTAATGAAGTCAGGCTGGATTTTCTTGTTTTTTGCCATTTCAACGCCAGTTGCCGTACTCTTAACCCGGTTCATCTGGGTCAGGGATTCAATTTATCATTCCCATAAGCGATTTCACAGCCTGACTGGCTTGATGATGGCTTGCCGTAGGAAATATCTCTTCTGGATAAGTTTCCGATTGTGTCAGAGCGAAGGTAGCAGCAGTTCGAGTAAATGAATTTCACAACTTGCACAAATTTTCCTGAAGCTTATTACGGTGTTACAAACGAGAATTTCTTTTAAATTAGTTTTTGGTTTCTCTGTCTCTCATCCGTTCTCGACCTAAACACGACCGAACAATAATCGTTCAGAAACAATTCCCAACTAGACCGTACAAAAAATTGAATTACTTTTCAACTTTAAACTATCACAATAAACTGGTTTTCTTGGGATCACAACACGTTTGCAAGGAACCAATTAGTATTGAATAATTTTTTACTTCAGCTTGCGTTGGCTTCAGACACGACACTGAAGAGAACAACACAAAGTTGTTTCAAGCATTTTTGTCGAAGACAAACTTTGGTAGCGTGTGCAATCTTGTTTGACGAGAACTTCTCTATCGTCGTTCGTAATTATTGTTTACGTTTAATTTTCAGTTGACGTTCTTTGCTACCTGCCGGTGTTAAGAAGCAAGCAGTACTAGCGCTGCGATTGATATTTGAATTCGGAAAAGTCGACCTTGGCACGGCAATCCAGTTTGTCACCGTCTTTTTGCAGAATTTTTTGTGTTGCAAAAATAATTAACTTTACGTGATGATAATCACCGCTAATGTTTGCTTTATAGCATTTTCAACTCCGATATGATTGATTGATTGTTTTTTTTTACGCCCCAAGATTTTGCAATCCATAATGGGCAGTCGAACTCCGATAAGAGTTAGTTTTTGAAATCTGGGCAAACCTACAAATTGAATATGCAAACAGAGTCAAACAGCTACGTTCAGCGTGACTGCTTATGATTCCAATTCTAGAACGTAAAACCTCGCTTCAACAATTTCATCGGAGAATCAGAGTTGACGCCTGCTTCATGGCACTAGTACAAAAACACTAAAAAGTTTATTCGAAAGCAAGCTTTTTGCGACTTTTTAAACACGACCAGTGTTAAGAGCTTCAACACAACTATCAATTTGTGCTGTTTCCGCAGTAAATTCTGTAGTTTAATTTCGATAACAGATATCTGTGTTTACAATTTAACTTCACAATGTTTAAGCAAATATTTGGAATTATTTCGAAAATAGACAAATTAATTGCATAATGTTGAACAATATTTGAATTAAAATTTGATTTCACGTCGAACTGAGTTTGTTTTAATCAAACTTAATCAAATCCGAGTACCTTTCCATTTCACCAAAATGTTATGGCTACGATAACATCATACGTCACGGCATCAGCAGCTGAGAAAAGGTTCACAAATGGAATCAAGACGAATTCTTGAAAGTTTATATCCCCCGCCGCAACTTTAAAACAAAAACGAGAGTAAACTTAATCAAGATTTAGAGTGATTAAATATTTAGGGTCTGATTCGGTTTGCACATCCGCCTACGTGACATGTTTTGTGTTCTTTCTTCTACATTAAATTTCTATGAAAGCTCAAATCCTGGCTTTAAAGCAGCTTTAGAATTCTGATCCCGTGCCTCCATCCATGAGCTTAGGTTGAATAAATGTTCGAGTTATGATGAAATCAAAATTAGTTTTCTTTCTCTTCGGTAAAGCGCTATTTGAAAATTTCTGTGTACACGATAATTAAAATTAATTACCCGACTAAGCACTCAAGACAACTTAATGAAATTCAATAAATCTGATAAAGCGTAACCACGCTCGCAAGCGCCCGTATCTGCCGCAATATCTTATCATTTGCGTTATCACATAGACGTGCAACGTTCCAGTGACTAAATACCAGAATACGGTGCTCGGTAATTGTAATTAGTTATCTCTCTTCCATACCTAGAAGCTATTTCGCTGACACTCGATGACCGAGCAGGCTTAACGTGCTGAATTTATAAAAGGAGAAGAAACTTTTCGTTTGAAACTTCGGCTGAGACTGCCCGCTTTTGGTTCTATCACCGACAAAATCTAAGCTGAAACTGAATTAAGTGGCAATAGACACACACAAAGCGCTCGACAATTTTCAAAATGTGCTCTCGAGCGATGCAATCGCTTAGCGTATGTCAATTCCATTTGATACAATTACCGGCGAATACAAATGTAACAAAAGGTAATCAGAAAACAAGTGAATCATGATAGTTTTTTTTTCTTAAAAACACCTTGTAAATGTGTTCTATGACTCGTCTTGGTGAACTTGTGTTAAACATTTCAATATTCTTCACTTTTCATTTTCGTTTCCTGGACGATGACAGGTTTTCATAATTCTTTACTAGAGGCAAGCTTTCATATTTTGCAATTTTATCTATGCAAACATCATCAAATACTTTCGAAAGTTAGAATAAGGTGTGTTACGATAGCTTATGGAACAAATGAGACCCAATAAAGTTCAGAGAGAGAGAAAACAATCACGACGATGATTGCCATTCTCAAGTGATTATCTTGAAGTTTCTTGGCATTTCAATTTGTTATAATTTTATTAGCTTTTCTTTCTCTTCAAAAAAACATGCACACACAAAAAGAACAGACATTTTCGACTAAGAAAAAAGAACAAAGAAAAGAAAGATAAACAGAAATGACATTTCATGTGGAGGCTGTTTCGAGGGGAGACGGCGAAAAAGAAGCCAAAAGGAAAAGTAAAAATCTTAACAATATGTCTGTTGATAAGCGGTGTCATGGGAGAGAGGGGGAGATTGGGAGAGAAAGAGACAATCCTACAATGTCTCCTATGATTGTTGATGGCATTGATAACAAGTTCAGTGACAGCAAACTTCGTTTTTGCTCGTCGCTCCCCGATTTGATGTATTGAAACTGTGTCACTTGTTATTCTCTCTCTCCACTTTGCGCTAGAAATGTTCTCATGCTATTGCATAATTTTGAGTCGCTCTTATCATCCCATAACCTTGACAAATTATTATTAATGTGTTTGTGTTGCTTCAGGGTTAACGTCAACAAATTATCCGATTCAATGAGTTGAGGTGACTGAAGAAAGATTGATGTACTGTTGAATGAAGTGTTGTTTTTACCATTGTTTTGGATTTCAAGTAGTTCCTATGGCTTCACCCCCTCCAGGATGAGATGCAGAAAAAAACAACGCCACAGAAATCAATTGAGTTATCGTTCGTTGGCGTTTTTTTGTACGGAAAATTGATACAAAAAGGTTGATGTAACAAAGCTTTCTGAAAAGCAAGGGATTAAGGCGAAGTTAAGAACGGTTTAGGACACTTAAGACAGGTTATTCGGGGTAACTATGCACGGCACGAAACGGTATCCAATTTCAGTTGACAAAGATCCCACAATTTGCGTCTTAGAAACGGATTATTTGAGTTCTTGAAGACGTTCGACTTGTTATAATCGATACTTTTGGATTTTCTTCGGTTACTTTTGACCCTTCGGTGCATCGGTTGGCAGGTTTTTGGATCTTTTTGAAACAGAAAAGCTGGCAACAGCAGAGATATTTTTAGATTTATCAAACGCCACGAAGATTTTTCTCAAAAATGATATTTTCATAACGCGAAACATTTTCCTTTACAACCTACCAAACTTAGCAGTGTGTACTCAACCATCTTCTAACCTTATTACTTCCGCCACTAATGAAAAATCCCACAAGTGACTATAAGTCACTTTTGTATTCCAAGCGTTTGTGGAACTGCATGCGGTCGAACATAAATTTCTCTCTAAAACGTTTACTTCTATGTGCTGAAATTACAGAACTAAAAGCTTCTATATGAGGTCCGTAGATGATGCCGTCAAGACTAAGAGCAAATTTCATTCGACCAGCAATTTTTCCCTTAAAGCAGCTTCTCGTCTAATCTCATATTTAATACACAGAACTATGCACTGGGAGCAACTTTTATTATTTCAAGTTTGTTTGAGGGAAGTTTTTATGGGAAATTTATCTCTCGATGTTCCTGTCTCTGTCCCTTCCGCCACTCCAACCCCTCATGAGAATCAATAACTTCACTCTTGAAGTCTCTGTGAGTATCTTTAAATGGCATATTTATGAATCTAAAAGGATTCGTTTTTATGTACTTTGCCCTCAAAGATGGCATCCCTTATAAACAGCATCCAAAAATCATCGTTTTTGCTCGATAAGCTTATTTTGGATGTATAAGAATGAGTTCTCATAAGGACGTGAATGGCTCTTAAACAGACAGGACGAAGAATCCAATTAAATTAGATTTGAGATCGCTGATTACAATTTGATTGAGAAGAGAATCATTTCTGACTCTGTTTCTTCTCCATTTTCATAATTTCGTGTCGATATGCGAGGGAAACCTTGAAGCATCGCCTGCTGCGTTGTCCGCGTAATTTCTTAGTTTCGTGTCATTAATTTTACTTCCAACTGCCTCCGCGAAGAACATCGAGGCAATGGCGCAGGAATACACGTTTTTTTTCACTTCAATTGCCATTAAGTTTTATCGCAGCTACAAAAGAAAACACGAGAGAATCAAAGAAAGCCATTCGGCAACGACTTCCGTTAATTCTGAACTTTAATGTTGTAATTATTTTCACCTTGTCCGCCCACTTCAAGTTCTTTCGGAGTTCTTTGATGAAAGCTGCATGTCGCATTCCTATCAATAGCGATTTTATAAAAAAATCTGAGTTCAAAAATGTTTTCAATTTAGTACACTTTGACATTTATCAAGCTCTACGAAGTTTTCCTTCCTGTTTTAATGGTTTTTCCCTCTTCTGAAAGTTCATTTCATGCATTTATTTGCATCCATCAGCGCACGGAGAAAGAGAACGTTCCTTTCAATGAGTGAACTTAGTGAAAGAGAACAAAATAAGTTTGCACATGAATGACTTTCGAGATGGAACTTGTAAGTCTCCAGCATTAGTACAGTGGGGAGACGCCAGCCGTGGACGTTACAAGGTCGCTGAAGTCCCTGGGCGCAAAATTCGTCGCAGCTTGTTCGTTTATTTTAAAAATCTTCAACAATAAAGTGTCGTAGCGCCTTCAAAGCATCTGTCAATATTTACGAATTGTTAGTCTCCGGTCTTTTAGGGTTCTCACTGTGAGAACAGAACAAGCAAAACATAAAGACAGAAAAGTCAAGATCAAGCTTTCTTTGAAATTTAATTTCGAGTGTGCTCGAGTCACAATATCTGTTCAAACATTTGCTGAAGCTACAAAAATACTCTCGAACTGTAGTGACTGAATCCGAAAGACACGAGATTATGTGATTGTTTACGGAAAGAATATTTTGCTCCAAGAAAATACTATATTGCGGTGAAAGCCATAACGAATCATAGATCAAATGGATGCAGAGGTAGATAAATTATTGAAGTAATGAGAAAGTGCAATGAAGCATTTGTTGTGTTGATGGAGAAACATGATAAACTATCAAATTATCCTTGAAAGCTCCGTTTTATACTATTTGAAAGCTTTCAAAAGCTTTCAAATAGCTTTTATTTTTAAATAAAAAGCTCAAAAGTTTTTCGATTATTGCTTACAAAATCTTTTTCAGTTAAGCTTGCTAGCTGCATTTCTAGTTCTAGCTGCTTAACTGGAGTTTATCTGAAAGCAGCAGATAAATTTTCAAAAAATGAGCAAAAGATGTTTACAAATTGTTTTTAAGCTTGTTGAAACGTTGTTTTGAAAGCTTTCACAGCATTTGTAAGCTTTCTAATTTTATTTTTAAGCAAATAAAATCGTTATTAAGCATTTTAAAGCACTCCAAAGCTTCAAAAGCCTTCTGTTTAAGCAAGTAACTTCCCTTTACTTTTTAAATTACTCTGCACCAGCATAATCTAGGAATCGAACTAACTCAAACAAATGGCATTATCCGATTCTTCCGAAATCTTCAATTCCAACACAGCGACTCTCTGGATTATGTAATCGATTTTTTTTGTATTCTCCCGAATCATTCTTTCCAGTCTTTTGTGGTAAGGAGAACGAGAGAATTTGAAATAATCTCTGAGTTTAATACCGACTTGGTATTTAATGAGGGGATAACTTAAAGCCAAAGTAAAACTTGATTAATTCTGTTTTACACTTTGCTGCTGTAGAATGCCACGATGTAACAACATCCACGTCTTGTTTTCTTTTGGAGCGTGATACTGGCAAATTGACAGTTTTCAGTTTTCCGCTGTGAAAGTGGTACGAGGTGGGCAAGAAGTAAAACCGCTGTAAACCTTCTGAATCATTAAAGTCCATTAAAAACAGCTCCTGTGGCGAATAAAATTGAAAATTTCCCGAAAGAAAATTCATAGAAGTGCTAAAAATTTGTTCATACGCTAAAATTGCCTTTCCAGTGATTCATTTGTTTAGATAAAAATGTGTTTAATGTGCTCCAACATTAACGACTTGCAAAAGCAATCAATTATGTGTTTTGGTTTCTCTTTTTCTTCGGGTGAAACTCCAGAAAATGTTCTCTTTGTGGGATGTCGGTGCTGATCCCTGTTGCGAAAGGGGGAAATCTGCTGACGAGTAGAGATTTCTGAATGAGATTAGTGGCAAGGTTAGGGCGTAGTATTGTGTCTATGTCAAAAGATATTTAAATTTATAAATATAGAGCAGCCGACAAAATCTGATGAAAAATCTATTTTGCTACCAGCCGAAAAAGTCATTAAAACTTTTCATTTCCCCATCGTCACCTCAGCCTTCGTCGGCATGAACAGCAGAAAAAGAAGTCTCCGGTGGTACGAAAATGTTTTGTGGGAGATTAAGTAATGGAAAAGTAATGTGAACATGATTTTCTTTATTTTCAACGAAAAATTCTCATAAACCAATTTTGGCAACCTCCAAAAACGTTTCATGCCATCACACAAAATTTCCTAATTAATCTCTCTGAAGGCGAAAGAATTTTTGCACGCCAAGAAATACCTTTGACACTCAAGATTTATTTGGGAGCATTTTCTCTCCCGTCGACTGGCAAGGTAAACTTATTAACTTAAGCTTCGCGCAGAAGGTAAATGGCAGGTAAAGGAATACTTCATCGCAGTGCGGTATTGAGTTGAGGGGCAGGCTTCAACGGGTGATGATGGAAAACCCACAGAACTTCCTTCTTACTTGTGTAGCCATTTAAAAGTTGTAAAAAGAATGGAAACCTCAAGTCGAAAATACGCTCCAACCCCGAAAAAGGGAAGCAAAAGCAAACGAAAAGCATTTCGGAATTTCATATGTCAATAAATTGTAAAGTTCTTGCGTTTACGGGCCGCAAAACCGCGAGTGTAAATTTGCTTTCCTCGAATCTTGTTACTCTACGAAGTGTTTCATTTAACAAGCGAAAATTTTAGGGAAACTTTGACAAGAAATTTCATTCAAGAGTCCTTCAAATTTAATTCAAGTTTTTTCTCATTTCCTGTCTTGTCGTTAGTAAGTGTTTTTAATTAGGAAAGGTTTGGTTGTGTCGTCACGTCAGTGATGTTGAAAATGTGTTTTGAATTTTGCGTTATAATCGTGTCAGCTGAGTGGTGGTGAGAAAATCGCCCACAGCTCAGGTTTGAAAAGCTTTTGACAGGAAATTGTTGTTTTAATTATAATTAAACCTTCAATAACCGTATCACCACTGATTAAAACTGCTATCAGTTGAACACTCCAGCCAAAACTTGCGAAAATATCACGATGCATTTTTTCTACCAATTAAAATATTTTAACAAACTTTCTCATTAATCATTGGAGAAAGATTTTTATTAAGAAAAACATTTTCATTGCTACCGAAATAATGAAGATGTGCTGCAGACTGACGACTTAGACGAAGAGAAAAATAATTTTAAACTTCGAGCGAATGAAAGTCATCTTAAGCAGAAAAAATAAATAAAAGTTCCGTTTAGTTTTTTGCTGGTTCACGTCGACTATGTTGTGACTTCAGAGATTCTAGCAAAAGCTCCGATTGAAATTCTAGGAACTTATTTTCATCTCAAGCACATTCCATTCATCGTGCTCCGAGTCTATTGAAAATTCTTTTTTCTCACTTCTTTCCGCCTTCACGTTTTCCTCCGCTCCAAGCAACATTTCTCATAGTATTTATTTAAGAACTCATATGCACGTACAACATTGCAGCTGTTTTATAATCCTCCCTCCGTGTTTTTAACGTGAATTGCATAACTGCTTTCTGAGCTATGCATCCATCAAAGCTTTCGTGTACTAGCAAGACTGACAGCCGTTCGTTGCTGTTGACGCTGTGGTCCAACCGGAAACCACTCAGATTTCATTAAAATTGTGAAAATTCAATTTCTTTTAACGTCTTTTGACCACAAATTCGACCAAAGTCGTAAATAACCCTGCCGTTCACGTCGAAGACAAATTTCACCGGCTAGCTGCAGGCCTCGTTGGCTCGTTTTTCTGTTCTGTGCACATCCGAGCACATTCCTATTTCATGAGATTCTCGCAAAAAATGCAACCAACAACACAAGAAAGTTGTTTTCTCCAAAAATTAAACGATTTTTTTGTCGGGTTGCTGTGCGCACATTCTTTC
>JPYR01000267.1:82597-93846 GCA_000775305.1 Belgica antarctica
CTAAGAGATTATAACCTCATGACTTACATTTCCCACGTACAGTCCCCAATTACTGCTTTTCGTCATGCAAAATGTTCATTTTACTGCGCTTTGAATACAAAAAAATGTTTTCTTATTCTTATTTCCATCTCTGATTGTAGTTTACCATATAATTCTCAATGTACTTCTATTATGCCATGCTGAGCACTCTTTCCTTCGCTCGCACCGCGGCTATGCAGATATCCCGACACAAACTAAAGGAAGCAGGAAATAGAGAAAGTTTATCTCCCGCCTTTCCCTGTTTCAAACGCCATTGTTGAAGCAAATCAGGATTTAGTCGTGTTATGGTCTGAGACTGTCATAAGAATGGTTTAAACGTAAGCCGCAAATTGGATAATTTTTTGTTTCTCTTATAAACTTTTATTTTTGTTTCCGACTGCCAACCAAAAAGTTCCCAGATGTCGTAAAAGGCGTTAGAGTTGCGAACGGTGTAAAGTCTTTGAGTCCTCACATTTACTTTCAATCACAATGCGAAAACTTTTCCAATCAATGTGTAAAGCCTGAGCTGATGACAACGACGTCGTCAACAGAACCGACGAAGAACAACATGAAATTCAATTAAAATCAGACTCAGTGGTGTGTCAAAGCAGCAGCACACCACAAATTCGCCAGTTATTAACTTTTCACGTCACGCAGCCGCTCGTAATGGGCTGGAAATTGCGATACTTTCCGCAACTTTGAGTTTTCACTGGATTCAAACGAAGAGTTTCGATAGATATTGTGATTTCGGTTGGTTTTATTTGCACACTTTGTATGAAGTCACTTCCAATTAGCAATAAATCTCGATTCTGCAGCTTTTCCCGACTCGAACAGACACAAAAGCTTGGTCAAATCATGTACAAAACTCGATAATTTTTTTAATAGGAACAGTCATGTGCACGCAATCTTGAAGTGAATAGCACGGAAATCAATTACTTGATCTTTACACTAATTGCTTCGCCACATATACACGAGTGTAGGCGGAGAAGAACGCCTGCTCCCCCAATCGCTCTTCCGTGTAATCGCTTTTAAAGGAGCGTTTAGGGAAGGCAAAAGTAAACAATTCTCGAAATGGTTTTCACTTATTAACCTTTTTACGTGCGACAATGATAAATTTTATGTAAACTCTTCGTCGTCGCTCCTGCTCTCATAGGCACGTAAGTCTATTGTAAGATTTTCATTTTCCTTTCGTCATTTTATTAGTCATTAGGCTTAGAGCGAGAGTAAGGAGAGAACATTCTCAAGCAGCCGTCTTCCCCCCGAAACGAAAAGTCTTTCGTTTTCCATCCTATACACTTATGATAAAAATGAAAAATTAATAAAACAAGAATTGCGCGCCCTGATAACAATTTTCACATCCTTAAACGCGTGGCTCTATGTTGCGAAATAAATCTGCGAGTGATTTAAAGCAGTAGGAAGGCTTATAATTGTTCATTTGAGAATATTTTAAGCTGCAATTTGCTTCGCGAGTCCTTTTTACAATTTTCTTTTTGGCTTCATTCTAAGATGATGTCGGATGGGAATCGATTTCTAAATCACATTGTAATCTTTTGTCACTCCTGAGCAGCCCCTCAACGAGTATGAATGGTGTGCGGAGAGGAAAAAACGGGAAATTGTTTTCGAAACATTAAATCATAAAATCCAGCATAGATCCAAGATCCACCAACTGTAAAAAGGTAAAGCCGAAAAAATCACATAAAGATCGCAATTGACACGGAGAGAAACGGAGCCTTCGGACAGATAACAGTTAAAAACTTGCTTTAACGGCCTGTTTCGCACGGTGCCGTTCCAATCCACTTTCGTGCTTTTCGTTGTTCACACAATGAGCTTTTTCGGGGTGATAAAAAAATGTGAAAATCATAAAAGAATCGTGCCAAAAACAAAGTCATTCGACACACAACTCTCATCTGGGGATAGAAATTTTGTGTAAAAAAGTGATTTGCGTGATTCGCGAACGGGAAAAACGCTTTGAACATTCCGAGACAATCGTCGTAAAATCATATTCGGTAAATCTTTTCAATGATTCACGATTTCGTTTCGGAGAAATCGATTTGTCTATCTGCTGTCGAACCCTCGCACTCCCTTCCTGTTTCAAGACTATCTCTCTCACCCGGATAAAAGTCTAATAAAATTAATTTGAGATCGAACGACACCTCGAGGGCTGATAACAAAACAATTCGGAGATATTTTCTTTGTTTTCCTTTTCTAGAGGTGATAAATGCCTGAGGGTGGTGGTGATGGGGCCGTAATTCAATTAGGGAACGACAGAATTTGAATGAAAACTGAACGGTGATGAACGGCCCCGGAATCTTACGTTTTCAACAAATTTTCAATATAAAGAGGGAGGGAAAAGCTATAAAATGCTAATTGGTAAAAGTTTTCGAAACAATCAAACAAGAATTTTTAAGAAGAAGAATTAAACCAACTCATCTGCGGGCTGTAAAACTAAATTATAATAAGGTGATTAAACAAGAAATATAAAAATCTTCTTTTTCTTTTCACTCTTCAAGAATCGAACTTTTCGCCTGTAAGAAAGCAAATTACGATATTTCTTCGCGATTCAATTATTTCCGATCACTGTTTAAATACATTCACTTGGCATTCATTTGAATTTTAAATTGCCTGATAAGAAGAGCCTTGAAACCGTTGGCGGGGAAAACGAAAAAGCGAAGAATCGAAAGTTTTCCTTCGTCAAATTAAATTCGTTTTGGGCAATTCTATGTTTACTGTCGTGTCATCCTGATTTCACTAATTCATTGGGCCTGATTCTCTCCTGGAGGGTTTGGCGCTAACTTTTGTCAGCCTCAGCTCTGAGATTATTCAAGCTTCAAGGGCTTTCCGCCTTCAAGGTGATCCAAAAATAATTCTGTCGAAAACTGTCGTCAGATCCGCAGGCGGGGAACAGTCTCGCTCATAAGCTCATCGACTCAATATCTCTTCTCAACATAAATTAAATGATGAAACTACATGAATACGTGGCAATAATTAAATTTAAATCTTAGTTGATAAGTGATAAGAAATGCTGTATAGAAAATGAAATTATATTTTGTAACAAAGAAAAAGGGAAATCTACGCAATTACGTTTAAGTTTGTTGAGAAAAAGTTTAGGATATCCAAAAAACGAGGAATAATTGTAAATTACGCAGAACGAGAATTGGAAGCAGCCGAATTGGCTGATTTATTACATTTTAGGAACTGTTAAATTCACTTTTTACCGATAAGCGAACAATTACTGGGGATTTGGAGTTTTTGGGATTGAAAAGCGATGGAAAAACTCGACGCGAAGCTTTCGCTGCCAAAAGTTCAAATCTCCAGTCGTGATCGAAAAAATTTGTTGACGCTGAAAGCAAAGCAACATTTCATGAACACCCTAATGAGTCTTCTTAGCACAGTCATTAAACAGACTAATTCTCTCCTCGTAGATAATTCATCTCGAATAATCTTTTCACTCTCGAGCGACTCTCACGATAAGGTGAATTAGGTTCAGAAGCGGTTATAATTAGTCTTTGACTTTTAAATCCTTCCAAGCGACGATTTCGCCTTAATCGTGCTAATGACCATTGCTAAACATTAAAACACCGTCAACTCAACTCGACCGTTCAGACCCGAGTTGATGAGGATTGTCAGACATCATAAACAGAAAACTTTCTCTTGTAATCAACTTAAATGATGAAGATTGTTTGTAATTTCTTATCACGCAATAAGTTTGTTTTTTGTGTCTTTCTTTCGTCGGTCAATATTCGGTTAGTTGACATTTCTGTCACGTCACGAACTTTCACCCATCTCCAGTTTGTCTCCACAAAACTTACACAATTAAAACAAAAAGAGAATAATTCATCGAAGGTTTCATAATAAAATAAACGCCCGAACTTCATTTCGTTTTCTTTGAAGTTCACCCGAAGATGACGTTGAAGTTGGAGAGAGACCTGGGCAAAGCCGATTACTTCACAATTAAAAGCTTTTCAATAAAGCTTTTCTCCAACGTCAACAAGTGATAACTTCATTATTAACGCAACTGATTAAAGAAAAGTAATTAAAACTTTAAAAGATAAAACTATTCACACACATACACACACCCGTTAGGGTGGCAAGGAGTGTAGCCGAAGCTGTAAGCTCTAAGGCACACACGTCCTTTGACTACACAACTCGCCTTCCACCAACCCTGAAAGAGACAAACTCTGACTTAATTAAAATTGCAACTATATACCTAACGACATATTTATTGCTTTTTCGATGCCACTTTTAATCTAGAAAGAAAAACTTTATTATGAACTTTTCAAATGAAAATGAAAACAAACTAAAAATGAATTTAAACTTCTTACCCGCAATGTGATCACGGTCACGAGAGAAACTTTAACTTCTAGACTCGAGAAGCGAGTTATATCAAAACTGCTTACGTTTAGGGTCATAAATTTTCCTGATTATAATCGACAAATTGTTAAAGGAAACATTTCATTTAGGACGGAAATAGTTGAATTTATATGCATTACGCCACTGCAATTTGTAATCTTGCCTAGTTTTAATCGAACAGTTGAGTTTGAGCGATTTATAAGAAAAATAAATTTAAAGAAAGTTTAGTAAAAAAAGTATTAAAAAGAAAACATTAAAATATTAAATCAAATTGATTAAAATTATAGTAAAACTAGCAATGATCGTTTTCAGGGCATAAAAATCCCCACCCGCGAAGGGTGAAAGACGTAAAGGTCAAATAGGTTGGCCGAGAACATTGCCACTTGGGAACGATCGCTTAAAAATATTGAAAATTAAACATTGCATTAACTAAACTAAGCGAAAATCTTAAAATTAATGAAAAACTTAAATTAACAAACAAGTAGTAGATCGCATTTAGACGAAAACCACAAGATATTTAATTAAATAATTTTCCTTCTTGTCAACTGATTTGGTTTCACCGTTTTAAATTTAATAAAAATTCTTAAAATATCAAACAGCTGAAGAAGAAGAGAAAACATGAAAAAGAAACGGGATTCAGAAAATGTAGCGAAAAATAACGACAAAACGACAAAAAGTGTTTCAATTGAATAAAAAATTGTTGATTATAAAAAGTTCTTTTATTTCGGGGGATATTCCGAAGCTGGAGTAGAATTTTTCTCGGTATGTCGGTGTACAACTGCATATCAGACGGCGCTTACATAAGATCCGAGCAGTTTTTGCCAACGTTTTTCAGGTCATCAGGAACGATATCAAAAATCGTTTGACAAAACAGCTTTTTGCGGAGCTTTCGATTGCAACTTAAACTGTAATGGAAATTTTTCTTTCAAAGGCGTTCGTAAGCTTGAATTATTTTTATTGAATCATTGGTCAGTTCTTTAACATATTTTTGCGCTTTCAGCACGTTTTAAATCAGTTTGAAAAGGTTTTGACCGAATTTGGCTTAGGAAGCACGTGAAACGCACGACTGCGGAACGGAGAGTGGAAGAGCGTAGGGACAGATGTCTTCGATTTGTCGGGTTGCTGCGTAGCCACGTTCGATCATTAGATTGCCGATGTTGTGCCAAGAGTAGTTGAAGTTGCCGAAAAGCTGCAACTCGTAGACATTGTCGACTTCGCGGTAGTTTCGGATCGTGGCCTTCATCTTTCTGTCTCTGACCGTCTCAAAGAAAACTTCACGAGCGGCAGAATTCCAGTTATCTTCCTTATACTTTGAGCTAATGTCGATGATTGCACCACGCAGCGCTTTCACAGGATCGCGAGTGAACATTTTGGGCAAATAGCGAGCGTCTTCGCTGTTGACTCGGATTTTCACCCCGAAATCGACCAGGAACAGTGAGATAAACCCGTTTTGATCGGGTTTAGAAACAATTTCAGCTCTGTACCAGTTATTTTTCATTGCCACAGCGGCGACCATTCCAGGTTGCAAGCTTTTGGCGCTCATCACCAGATCATCGTGTGAAATTCCAGAATAAAACTCGTTCATTTGGTTAATGAGACTGCAGAGAAGATGGTCGCCGTAAAGAAAGTAGAACTGGTCCGGTGAGTGAATTGTTGACATTTGAACTTCGAAGGTCAGCTGTTGCGGCATGAAGTGCAGTTTTGGAGACGGAATTTTGAAGTCGGGATCTTCAACAACGTCTGGTAGGCAGGAACGGAAGATTGCATCATCCAAGTCGACCACAAAGCGATGTTCTGTCTTGACGACCGTGGTAATTGTGGCGGCGGGTGGCTTTGCAGGTTCTTGCTGCATTTTAAGGAGCTTACTAATGGTCGCTGTGGCTGCTGGTTCACCATCATTGCTTCCATCTTCATTGGATTCATAGAAATCGCTTTCGCTTCCAGACTCTTCAAACAGCTTTTCTTCTTCTTTTGTTGGAAGTGCTGGGAAATCAAACGGATTGCCGACCTTAGGAAGAGCCTGCACTTTAGCTGGCTCAATTTCCTCGCATAGAACTTGAGGATAGTTCTCCAGTTCCGATGCAGAAGTTGTACCAAAATTCGGAGCTCTCTGTGGTCCGTAGTACTTGACAGTCGAAGCCAGAACGCGTGCGTTTTCAGCTTCGTCTTCTTCGTCAGCGACGTTGCCTTGGAACTGCCCGAGCTGTTCGACAGAGCGGTACGTGGCGGTGTATTTTGTGTTGTAGAAAGGCAAGCTCGTTAAAGGCTTGTGCTCTTGCTTTGGCTTGTTTTTGTTGAATCCTTGTGGGTTAAGTCGTGGGAACGAGTTCTCATTGATTATGCCAGTACGAGGATTGCTAAATGCAAAGAAGATGTCAGAGAATGAATGATCGAAGGCGGCCTGGACTTACTTGACTTTCGGAAGACTTGATTTTTTGTTCCTTTTCTTTTTCGCTTCAGGTGGCGAAGAGATTTCGTTGTGAATTCTTTGGATTTTGATTTCACCGTAATTTGCTGTGATCTCGCAGATAGATTTGCATTGGAAGCGCAAGAAGTTGTAAACGTTTCCGGCATCAAACTGGAAGACAAGTTTCGCAATTAACCGGCATCCAGTGCAGCGTGTCTCGAAGTTTATTTACCTTATCGATCATGATGTTGATGTTGTGGTTGTACGCTGAGTGATAGGCCTTCTTGAAGTCCTTCTCGGAGATGAATCTCTCGTTTGCGTTATCAAGCACCGAGCTGATCATGCTCTTGAACTGTTCCTTTTCTTCCTCGAGCGACATTTTTTTCCGAATTTTTTCTGTAAAAAGTTCGATCGCCTAATTGTCAGCTTGAACAGCGACAACGATGACTTACTTCAACCAACTGCAGCTCAGTGCCACTTTATCTTGAATTTTTGTTCGGTCTTACGCGTTTGCGACGTAAATATACCAAATTTAAGATTAAAATTGCGGAGCGATGGATTTACTGGTATCGTAGCAACGTATAAAAATTTAACGGTTGCCTAAAATTCAAATTCAGCAGGAACGACTTTGAAGTCAAGACTGGTCGAGAAGAAAAATGTTATATAAAAACTTTTAAACCCTCACAGCACTGAAAATACATAATTACAAGATAAATTCACATTTCCGTGAAAACATCTAGTATATCTCACCATGAAGTTGTCCTTGCTTTGTGTTGCTCGTTGTTGCTCACTCATTCAATCGCACATTTTTACGCAGCATAGAAATTTGAAAAGTTTTTCTCTATTAAAATTCAAAGACAAATGTAATTCAATCGCACAATGTCGGTGATTAGCAGTAGAAAATCCCTAAATTCGTCCATCTTGAAGTCAACCGCAAGTCGCAATGAATCGCTGAAGAAAACGAAAGTTAGATTTTCGGTCAACCTGTCATCAGTGAAAAGCATTTTAAAGGAAGTGGAAGACAATTCCTGTGCGAAGAGCTATCAAAACCTCATCTATAAATTGACCGAGGCCGACCTCAAGGTAACAACTCCGAATTTTTGGATATTGCGACATATTTTGGAACTCAAGGTTATCTCATCTTGTTTTAGGATGAAGAGCTACATAAAATTGTTACGGAGATGGTAGAGGCCGTTCCGATGATGACGAAAGACCACATTTTGCTTGTTCAGACGCTTCTGAGCATTCGCTGGATCAAACGCAACGACGACATCGTTCAACTCTACCACCAACTCCTTATGAGTTTGATGACGTCAAATCATTTCCTGGTTCTTTGTTTGACCAAAATACTCGGCTGCTTCGTGCCAGAGGGTGAGTTCAATGCTGTGATTATCGCAAAAGCTTGCGAACGCGCTTTCTGTAACCTATAACTAGCTTGTCGGCTTTTACATAAGATTGAATAATTAACATTCAAATGTTTTTAGACGGTGACATGGACGAGTGGAAAAACGGAAATCCTTCAGAAGCTGTTGCTGAGAAGCTCCAACTAGTCCACAGCCTGCTCAGAAAGTCTCTCGAAATCATGCCGATGATACCAGTGACGTTGCGCAAACAGATCCGCGTTGAGTTTCCTTACTTCAAGCAGCCCAACTTCAAAATCGTCGCCTACATCGACAACCTCCTTAAACTGCTGGAATACTGCCCGAGCATGATCTGTGATGTTCTCGAGTTGATTTTTGAAAACCTGGTGCTTATCGACGTCAACGTGTCACGTGAACAAATCGAGGAAGCAGAGGACAACGATGAAGAGTGGCAAGAGATAGCAGTAGACGAAGTAGATGGAAAGATGAAACTTCCTATCGCCGAGACACTCGACATGTGCATGGAGAAAATCCTCGGATACTTTCACTTAAAATTCAAAGAAGACTCAGATGCAGCCAAATGTGACCAGAAAATGATGATGGACACCATTTTCAACTACTTCGACCAACAAATCCTCAGAACTTACACAAAGCATGTGCATTTTATCTTGTTTTACATCGCAAGCTTAAAGGTGAGTTGCTATTTGCGCCTTTGTCTGTTGTTCGACATGTTCAAACACGTTAAGCTTTCAACTTTCTAATAAGAAACGCAAATATTTGTTTACAAAATTGTGCACGACATCTTGAAAATCTAAATCTCCTTGTTCTATTTCAGAAATCTTTTCTCACCGACTTCCTCAACTACCTCTGGAACAAGATTGGCGACCGCAATCAATCGGCCACCATTCGACAGACTGCAATCGGCTACCTCTCAAGTTTTCTGTCGAGGGCAAAGTTCTTGTCTCACGAGACTATGAAGGATTATCTTAATAAGCTTAGCAACTGGACGCATGCCTACGTCAAGACTTGTGATTACGCGCGGAACAAGAATCCGAAGGCTCACGTTGTGTTCTACTCGGTGTGTCAGGCTATTTTCTACGTCATTGCTTTTAGGAGCCGCGAACTGACGAGATGTGATAAGAATCTCAAGTTCCTGCTGAGCTTGGATCTCTGGCCGATCATTAAGCATCCGCTGAACCCGCTAAACGTCTGCCTGCCCGCAATCGCCACGATCTTCGACAATATTACAGCCAAATATCAAATTCTCTTCTGCCACACAATCATCGTCAGCAACGCGAGTCGAAGCCTCACGACTGTTTACGCAAACGAACAGCACCGACCCGAAGAGGTGCTGGAAAGCGTTTTCCCCTTCGATCCATACCTGCTCAAGAAATCCGGCAAGAGAATCCATCCGCTTTACATCGAGTACCAGTCCGAAGACGGCGTCGACAATCCCATCAACGAAAGTGCACACAACAGTCCTCGAGGGACCTTAAAGAGAACGCGATATGAGTCGGTCTCGGGCGAACTAGAAGATTTCATCATCCGCGAAAGCAAAGTTCAGAAGACTTATTGAAAGCTGATCTGTGCAAATGAATTTTAGCTTTTTGACTGAAATGAAATTGAAATTTAAATAAATTTGTTAGATTATTTTAAACAAATAAACTCGAAGATGTTTTCAAGCCTTCCAGGCGTTCAATTTATTGAGAAAATGTTAAAGTGGGAGAAAAAAGTTGTTGCTCAAGCTTTCCCCAAAAGTTTATGTTCTTTTTAGATCCTGTCGATGTTTAAGTGGACTGTAATTATTAGGTTGACTTTATGGATTGTTTATGACAATGGGATGTTTTGCCGGCCGGGCTTCCCAGTAACAATCCAGATGAAAAAGTTCTTAAATAAACTTCTTTATTCTCCAATGGTTCGATACGTTCTGATTTACATATTTATATTTCGGACGCGGGAGCGTGCGAGAGAAATTAAAGTACAAATCTCAATTTCTTAATCTTATGCGACCAACAACTATTCGTCACTCGCGAGAATTGCATAGAGCAATATTGACCCTGTTCACTGTGTGTGAACATCATGAAGTTCTTTCTTTTGAAGACACTAGAATCGACTATGATGCCGTAGTAATCATAATTATCCATTTTCGCTTTAATTTCGCTATTGTGTCGCGGCTTCAAACCTGTTTCGCCGTGAACAAAGTTTAGACTCACCAGCTGTTTACTTGAAAATCCGGGATCAATCGAGTTGTTTTTGAAACGTTTGTATCGGCATTGTTACGTAGCACAATTCTATAAGAAAAGAAAGATAGAAAGTTATTTTCCTACAAAAAGCCTCAGGCAAAGATTTCCTGTCTAAAATGTTAAGCTGGTCACCCTGCATTCTCCCAAAATTCAAAACTAGACAGAAATACTGGTAAAGCGTGCTTGCTAACGTCACAACTTTATTATCAACATTGATACATGATCTTGAAACGTTGAATGTCTCCAGCGCTAAGACTTGCGCCACGTGGTGGCACTCCTAGTTCGCCTTTAAAGTTCGGATCGCGTGCGAACATTGAGCTCTTACCATTCTTCCCGAAGGCCCAAGCTGGATAGTGCATGGTTGACACCAAATCGTATCTGGTTCCAAAGTGGTTGAATTCGTTCTGCTTAAACTTGTCAAAATCTTTGTACTCTGACGGATCAATGTTCTCCCACGCAACTCTGATGTAATTGTCACGATCATAAGCATTCTGCATGTGATGGAAGCCAAGCGCGTGCCCGACTTCATGGGTCACGATATGCTCGTAAAGACATCCTGGTCGAGCCAAAGATAATTCCTGGCGACCATTAGTCTTTCCAAGATGAGACCAACAGCCACCACCATTGAAAAATTCAAGATAATCAGCATGGTTCGTTCTTTGCACAAAGCGGATACAAGTTGATATCTGGATGTCGTAGAGACCACGCTTGATGCGACCAAGTTCAGCTGTGGCTGTAATTTTACACAACATTGAGGTTTGAGTTTAAAAGGGAACAAAACTCTTACTGTAGCCTGATGAAGCGCGAATTGTGTATGGAATTGTGACGTAGCCTCCAACTTTCGGCCATCGACGGGCTCGTACAGAGCCA
>JPYR01000268.1:3342-73267 GCA_000775305.1 Belgica antarctica
GTCAAAAACGTGGTCATTTCCTACTTGTCTCTGACGGCTTTGATGTGATGAGCTTCAATTTGGCCGCAACGAAAAACAACACGCGTAGCCTCAATTACTCAATCTTCTTGTTTTTATTTTTCGCTGTTTTGGTTCAAGTGTGTGTGACGTCGCGTTTGTTCTAGTTTTAGTAAAAAAAATGATTGGAAATGCTTTTATGTTCTTTTACATATTAGAAGCCTAGGTAGCTGTAAATCTACATTCGTTGGTATTATTTTCACATATATTTAATTTGCCAAAATACACAGATAACAAAAACTTAGTAGCAAGATGGCTAGAAACCGTCAATAAATGGCAAGCCGAATATTAACTATATCAATACATTATTTCGCCATATGGCCGATGTTTGGCCAGCTATGACAGAACTTAGTTAAAACATTGTATCGCCATAGTTGACGACCATATGGCAAGTGTTTGGAAGCCCTTTAAAATTGAAATGATGGAACGTAAAAGTAACAAAGATGGAAACTTTTTACCTTTTCCTTAAAAGAAGCATTATGTAAAAACTTTGTGCTTTTATGGGAAGAGAAATGGCCTCTTAAAAAAAAAGGAAGAGTTTCTTCGGAAGATATTTTTTGTGATTTTTTTAGTTTAAATAGGTTTGATGACTTGTCAGTTGTTCACCGACATATCAGAAAAAACCGCTACTTGAAAAGACAATAAAAGATTTGAAAATTTTTTGGCAATGTTTCACCTTTTTGAAGACGTCATGTCAACTTGTGGCTGCTAAATGGAAAACATATGGACTTCATAAATGTTACTGTTCAGTTCCATTTTGTCGCCACGAAGTCAAATGTTGACCTGCATGTCAACAATTGACTTCATGTTACTAGGGTGAAATAGAAGCATAATCGTAGCAAAAAACAGCTTCGAAAATAAAAATATCATTAAAGTATGCGTGCTTCCCAAGAACAAAATCATATAAAATGTCAAACAAATTCTTAATTTCCTTCAGTCAAAGTTTATAAAACTGTGAAACAAAACAACAAGTTAAGTTCGTTACAAAATACATCTCAAAATTCATAAACTTTGGTTCAACTTGATATTGATTTTTCAGGGAAATTCGCACTAACAAAAATATTTTTACAAATAAAGGATTTCAATAAAAACAGGAAACAAAATGAAGCAAGGAATTAAAGGTAAGAAAATTTCAAAAAAACACAAATATGATTCAAGCTTTGATATATTCAAGGTCAATTTTCCGAAAATAACAAAATTTTGAACGCGTTCAATTTTTTTCTTCTCCAATTCCTTAATGTGTCAACTTGTTTTCATTTTTCAACCTTGAATCGTTTCAGCTCTGATTGTGGTGTGCATTATGTTGCAATTGGTTAACATGGCCACGTCAGATGGCGTCTTGGGCTTGTTTGAAACAACGGAAAAGACTGCAGCTAAGATTGTATCTGATAAGGCTGGAAAAGTTCAGTCAGCTACCGGAGACGCAGTTGATTATGTTGGCAAAGGAGCTAAAGATGGCTGGAAGGCGACCAGTAAGTTGAACATGGCAAAATTGGAACATGAGTGTAAACTTTTGGATTTTCTAGAAAAATTCGCTGATGATAAGTTGTAATGCGGAACATCTCTTTGGAATTACATCATTCTTAAAATAACATATCACTGATTTGTTTGTGTAAAATCTTCTTCTTAGGAATTGTGAACAAGAAATATTTCTGTGTTTAAGAATGTTATTAAAATTAAAACCATTTAAACGAAATAGATTTATGCAACAGATTTTTTCCGCTAAACCGCAGAACAACATTTTAAGTGTTTTGTTTTTCTCTGGAATCCTTCCTGTCATTAATTACAGAACAATCAGCGTAATATGTTTTGGTTCTTTTATTCATACAATTTTGTCTTTCTACTAAATTTCAATTGAAAAACATAAACAAATTTTTTTGGCTTATTGAAATGGCTTAATAAACTCTGATGGTGTGCATCCATATCAATGCTTTTTGAATTATTGTAATGCTCAAATTCATGCCGCAAATTCACCCTATTTTATTTTCACGACTTGGTGTTGTAATTTTGTGCCTGCTGAAACGATATGGTTTTTGGGCAATTTTAATCAATACTCGTTCTAAGACGCAATAAAATGAATAAATGCACAGAAAGTGTCTGTGCAAGCATTCAAAGTCAAATCAAAGAGCTGAAATTCATTAAACTCGTGTCTGCGTCGACTTCAACCTTTGTCAAAAACGTGGTCATTTCCTACTTGTCTCTGACGGCTTTGATGTGATGAGCTGAAATTTGGCCGCAACGAAAAACAACACGCGTAGCTTCAATTACTGAATCTTCTTGTTTTTCTTTTTCGATGTATTGGTTCAAGTGTGTGTGAAATGTCGCGTTTGTTCTAGTTTTAGTAAAAAAAATGATTGGAAATGCTTTTATGTTCTTTTACATATTAGAAGCCTAGGAAGCTAGAAATCTACGTGGGTATTTTTTAAATTACCAAAATACTAAGATGATGATTCACAGAGATGCATGATAGTAACAAAGTAACGAGGTACAGTTTTGCCAAAAACAAAATACATTACAGTGTGCGTGCTGCGCAAGAAAAAAGTCATATAAAATGTAAACCAATGTCTTGCTTTCCTTCAGTTGAATCCTATCCAACAGTGAAACAAGACACAAAGTCAAGTGAGTCCTTTTGCAAAGCTTTTGTTAAGAACAAAGTTGAGAACTTTTACAAAGAACTGCGCAATTGTTTTTCGGTAGAAAAATTAACAGTGAACATTTGTTTTACAGGAAAATCTTATTAAAAGTAATAAATACAGCCAAAACGAGCCGAAAACTAATCAAGATGATGCAAGGAATTAAAGGTGAAGAATATTTCATAATTTAAAATGAAAAAAAAAAGATTCATTCAAGGTCAATTTTTATCGTCAGCAAAATAACAAATTTTAAAACGTGCCGATGTTTTTCTTCTCCAATTTTCGTTTATCTTTTTTTTCATTTTTCAACCTTGAATTATGTCGGCGCATGTTTTGATACTTTTTTATTTGAAACCCGGCAGACGGAGCTAAAGCAGCCAGTGACAGCGTGACAGGCCTTTTCGAGAAGAAGGAAAAGACCGCAGCTGAAATCGCAGCTGAGAAGGCCGAAAAAGTTCAGAAGGCAGCAGGAGAAGCAGCTGATGATGTCAAAGAAGGAGCTGACGATGCCTGGAAGGCAACCAGTAAGTTCACTTAGGGAGAAGTTAATTCAGTTATAACTTTTAATTGGTTTTTAGAAAAGACCGCTGACAAGTTGTAAATCGGAGAATTTTCTTAAAAGCTTGTATCATTCTACCAACATCTTGGTGACGCATACCAGTGTTAAACTTTCTTCTTAACTTGTATCGATGAAGATAATTTTTGTGTTTAAGATCATGAAATAAAATATTTTAAAGCCAAAAAAAATTATTTTATGCTGACTCAGACCAGAAATTTCAGTTGCGTAACGTTCAAGTGTGAAAAAAGTTTTTGTAATATGACGCAGTAGGAATTTTCCGCTCAACCAAAAACAACATGATGCGTATTTTGTTTTTTGTCTGACTCCATCTTGGTGCTACTTTGTACACGATCAAAAAACCGAACAATTTTGTTTTTTCATTCGTTCGTTTTTTGTAGATTTCAATTGAGAAACACGAAGAAAAGCTTCCCGAACTTTCTCGATTAAACTGTGACGGTGTGCGTTACGAACGTTTTCGTAGATTCTTGACGTAGTATGGTGCAAAATTAAGAAAATCCACTCAGTAGTCGTTTGTCAGACAAAAGATAATCACCGAAAATCTACGAAGCAACTTTTCCAACACATTCCTTGCTGTTTTACGAATTTATTCCAAATATTGTATTAAAAAACAACTTGCAAATATGTTTAATGGAATTTCAGGTGAGACTTATTTGAAATCAATGTACAATACAACTTACTTCAACTATAAATTCTTAATTTTTTAGACACAATGAAGTCAGCCGGGGAAACCGTTGCTGATGCAGCGACTTCAGTCAGTGACAGCGTTAGCAGTTTGTTTGAAGCAAAAGAAAAGACACCAGCCGAAGCTGCAATTGAAAAGACAGCCGAAGTCAAGAAAACTGCGCTTGAAGCTATTGAAAATGCAACTTTCACAGGTGAAGACAACATCCACACAGTTGAAGTCGAAGCCAGGAAAGAAGCAGCCAGAAGCGGTTGGACTCCACCAGGTAAGATTCAACCGAGAATGCTTAAATTACATTAAACATTAAATTCACTTACAGGCGACCCAACCGAACAACTCTAAGTGGACAAAGATTGCAGCTATTTTGTCGTTTAACAAGTATTTTCAGCATGCGTGCTTTAATCAGTAGATCAATCAATGTTAGATCTTATTTTATTGAATAAAAGTTTAATGACAGTTCATTAAGCTCAGGCATATAACAAAACTGTAATCGAGTTTTTAATTGTTTCACACTTCATCATTAGCAGTAAGATATAAAAATGACAAAGTTTTTCAGCGGTTTAATCAATAGTGCCTATTAGAAGTGTTCCGCCCAATGACAAAAAATCGGGCGCAGCAGTGTTGGTTGTGAAATCGTTAACCAACATTTTCATCATCTCTTTCGTTACGTGAATTGTTTTTGTCAAAAATCGTTAACCAAAGTTTTCATCATATCTTTGTTACGTAAATTGTTATTGTCAAAAAAGTCAAAAGTCTGAAGTGTTCACCGGCTCTGATGTCATGCTTTGCAACCTAGAAAGCACGAAAAGCAAGCGTAACTTCAAGGTTCCATATTTCTGTTGTTCCCTCGTTCTTTTTTTACATTTCCTACTGCGCTGGTATGCAAAATTCAGCAAAATTCAGCAACTTTCAGCAAGCAAAATTCTAGTTTAAATTCTCGAAAGATTTACTTTAAGACATTGCCTTGATTGTCCAGCAGTAAATTGATGCTGAACCACTGCAATTCCGCTCAACGAACATCTACATAGGAATCTGAACGGATCATGGTGTGAGAACGTGATACACGCTCGTTTGCGTAGAAAAAGCGGCGCAGAGAAAAATAGTGTCTGAGTGTTTCATTCAGACACAGTTCTTCAACCAGTAAACACGTGAAATTCTCTGTTCCCAAATTTTACTAAAGTAAGTTGAAAATTTTAATCAGTTAGTTTTACTTGAAACTTTAATTTACCCGCAAGTTTAAAGAACTTTTCTTTAACCAAGACTAAACCAAGACAAATATTGCTTCAAATGAGATTTTTACAGATTTTTACGCCATCTTGAATTCACATTTCGTGAATTTTAATTGTGGCATTGTTGGAAGCGAAACTTCAACCGCCACTAGACAATTAAGTCAAATGTAGTGACTCAAATGTAATCTCAAAAGTTCCGGTTTCAAAAGAAGATTAAACTTCAAGGTCATAAAAATTCGTAAAAATATTTATTTCCTATTTCTCGTTTCAGAAGTAATCAAACCAAAACTTGCATCAAGATGTTCCAGGGAGTTTCAGGTAAGAAACGAAATGATTTCTTGTAAAACACTCTGAAAACGATAATTACGTACTAAATCGATGAATTACGCAATAGAACGTACAGTCCAAATTTTTTCCACGAAAAACCTTCAAACCGACAGCTACGTCGTAACTTTTTTCGTATGAATCACCCTGTGTTGTTCCATTTCTTCTTTTTCCCCGGCCTTCATACTGACTCGCCGTCCAACGCGTCATTACGTTGTTGAGTAACAAATTGTCACCTTGTTTTCTTGAACCGAAGTGGATCACTAATCAAAAAAACGTCTTAAATTAATTCTTAATTAAAAAAACTTCTTTGATTAGCATTTGATTTTTATTAGCAGTGTTTGACGAATTATTTTAATGAGAAGACACTCGCTAATTATAAACTTCTTTCGGTTTAGATACCATGAAGTCCGCCGGTGAAGCCGTGAGTGACGGTATGAAGTCAGCCAGCGACAGCGTCACTGGTCTGTTCGAAAAGAAGGAAAAGACAGCAGGAGAGATTGCATCTGAGAAGGCCGAAGCAATCAAGCAATCGGTCATTGACACGAAAAATAGCACATCTGATGCTATTGTCGACGCGTCAAACACCACAACTGGCTACATTGGAGATAAGGCCGATAGTGTCAAAGAAAGTGCCAACGATGCATGGAAGGCAACCAGTAAGAACTTGAAATGAAATAATTAAACTTTTTTTTATTATTTTTACTATTTTAGAAAATGCCGTTGACGAAATGTAGCTTTATCAAGATAATGAACTTAAAACCTCAGCGGAATTTGATTCCAATGAAAGTGTTTCCGGTTACAAATATGTTTAACTTTTCAGCCAGAAAGCTTTTAGAATTAATTTGATTCTCTTCAAAAAAAATCTCTCGTACATAGTGGAAAGTACCAGAAGAATTGCGTGGAGTAGACTAAACTACCTCTATCATCTCAGAATTGCAAACTTGTAATTTATTAAACAATCTAATAAAAATAAACAACTCAGTTGGAAAATTTTCTTTCGTTTGATTAGAGACAATTTAATCAGTCTGCTTTAATTATTTTTTTTATTTTCTTATCAATAAACATTTGGCGCTTATATATTCAGCATCTTTAATTCACGAGAATACAGCAATGCGTATTCGACGGGCAGTCATTGCTTCTTGTTCGCACTACCTCGTTGCACCAAGACATGCATTCACCGAGTTTCTGCTGGCACGACCTGTCATACTGCGGCTCCAACGGTGCAAATGTTTCTGAAAAGAATATAAATGTTCATTTCATGTCACGATTCAGATTGAAGACAACAAATCGATCAAATCGTTGAGCAAGACACACTTCAATTGCTTACCTGCTTGTTTGTCAAATTGTTCCTTTGGCGCTCCCAATACAGCCATCACTGCACACAAAATGAATAACAGAACGAAAACTTTAGCCACGTTTTTCATGTTTTAATTTTCAACACCTTCAATTTCACTGAACTCGTCGGAGCATCAATGCGTACTGAGTGGTTGTGGCGCGTTTTATTTAACTTATGAACTGAATGATAATCGTTCGCTGCTTTTTACTTGTATTGTCGATGATGAGCGATGAAATTGCGTAATGACAGTCAGCACGCGGAAGTTTGCGAGTCAAAACTCTCATTTTAATTTGGTCGAGAAACATTCTCCGCTCCAAGTGCCTGCTGTGAAGGTTCATTCATCGGTGATCGGATCGAATTCCGCTTCAAAAACGTGTCGTTGTACATGACCATGAGAATGCGGAATTCCCCGGCCTTCAACTGTTTATCAAAACATTCTTGTTACGTCCGGTGATCTTTAACTATTTGCGCTATTTTGTTTATTACTCGTGATTTTCTTGACTATTTTATCTGTTCAAAGCCAGTCTCGAAAGCAAAACACTCGGTTTGATTTATTTATGACACAAAATACTTTGATTTATTTATTTTCACTATTAATTTATCATTTAGCATAAGTTTGTTTATAAAGACTTCAATTCTGTTCATTCTTTTGCTACAGTAAGAATAGGTACGTTGGACATCGTTTGATTTAAGTGTTTAGAGTTAGTTAACAAGGATGAAGAAAGCTGTTTCCAAAAAATTTATTGTGAATAGACTTGGCTGTTTGTTTACTTCCTAAAATTCCTGATTTCCAGCTTCAAATATTCGTATCGACATAAAACAAGTTGTTTAGTTGTGATAAGCGCATAAGTTAAGTTGATCTTGTCATTCACTTCAGCGGGTGTTTCTCGGGTCCGACAAAGATATCCACTGAGCAGTCGCCGTCTTTGTTCGGAAGATTTCATCGAAAAATTGTTTTTCTCCGATGCAAACTTCATGGGAGTTCCCGAGCAGCGCCCGGCCCAGAAGCTCGTTGGCCCCTAAAAGACTGTCGTGCATAACTAGAAATTCGATGATGGAATGCTTGAGAGTATCCTTCGCAATATCAAACGTTAGGGCTTCGTTGAAGACGGGGTTCACAGTGTTCCGCAAACAAGTCGTTTTCTTCTTCTTCAGGCGCTTTCCATTGTGAATTATAGAAACTTTAACGTAAGGATCTAAAATCGGAATTGAAAATATTTAATTCATGATTGTGTGAAGGCTGTCTCCAGGGACTTCTGTTTGCAATGAAACGAAACTGTATAGATTTAACGTTTTTAATATGAAGCTTTTATAAGCTTTCGTCACTTCTAAAGCTTTTAAAAGCTCTCATCAATTCTCAAACGTTTAATGCTGTTGAAGTTTCTAAAAAAAAATAAGCTTCTCAAAGCTCTTAAAAGCTTATTTAAGCTTTACGAAGTTTTTCAAGCTATTAGCAATCGATTAAAACTTCCCAAATCTTCATCGCTCCATTTCTGTGGTCAAAGTCTCGACAATCAGAAGCCCTTGCCTTATAAACAATTCAACAACTCACCTGAAGAGTTCCTCGTGTCGTCGAACACTCTTAGATTTCTAGCTTTAATTACAACGACAGTAAGCCTCTCAGCCGACGGCAAGTACGACAGCGAAAGCATTAAGTCGCCCAGTTCCACTCTAGCGTCTTGTTCCGCACACGGTCCCAAGGACTTCCACAATTCCACTTTGTCGGAAAGGTCAACGTGGGCGAGTTGGATTTTCAGGCCACCGATGCAGACATGACGTGAATACGCGTCGAAATCGTAGAGAAGGATCTCGAGTGTTCGACGACCAATTGTGGCGGGTCGGACTTCAAAAACAAAATCTTCATCGAAAACTGAAACGAAACCAATTAAGCGAGTTATCGAAACGTGCGAATTGGAAACTGATTGGGCAGGCACCTGGATTTAGTGTTCGTTTGTGAATTCTTGTTTGCCACATGTTGGTTTTCGTGGCGTCGGGTAACAGGCGAACTTTTGCGTATGGATCAGCAGTGCCGCTGAAGTCTCTTGGCTGTAAATCGTGAGCTTCGATGAGTCGAACGGTCAAAATACCAGCCATTGGGTCGTAAAGCATGGTGAAATGGAGTTTTCCGCGTAAGTCTTCAGAAGCCATCGACGGATGCCTTTGCGGGGAGTTCTGAAAAGAAAACTTTGAGATTGTTGTTGAGTGGCAACCAGAAGTCGTTACCTGTTGGTACAGCGACGTGTCTATTTTGGTGTGATCGAGTTTTGCCTGCATTGACGCCATTTTTGGCCTGGCAGGACTTGTCGTTAGCACGACATGTTTATCAGACCGAACAATTGGAATCGAATTGACTGACAGGGCAAACGAACGATTACTGCTCGTTGGTGAGTTTGGTGATGGAGGTTCTGAATCGTCTGAAAATAAAATTGAATGAAAACAGATTTTCATTGGAAACGCAACCAACCTGAAGGAATGTCGCTACAGTGACCGATGGAAGTGCCTGCGGGCACCCAAAAAGTTGGATCTTCGATGTGATTAGATGTCGGGCTGCTGATGTTACGATTCAGTGATCTTGAACTTCCGGCGACTGAGCTTTCATTGTTGAACGACATCCCGCAGTGAACGAGCACTTCATGGCTACGAATGACAGAACGAATCAGGAAATTCCTTTTGAATCGTTTTTAATTTGAAAACAGACCTCTGAGCCTCTTCGTTCTCCTTAGCCGTTTCCAAGAGATTGTTCTCGAACCAATTGAGTTTGTAGCGCTTTGCGCAGGTGAGATACAAAATTACGCCGACAAAACTCACGACGATGCACGATAATGTCGCGTAAATCACGACCTCAGAGATCGTAATCTCAGCTATGCTTTTCAACGAATCCATCATCGAGTCTTTGCTATCTAAGTGAAATTTGATAACTCTTCGCAAAAATACGGGATTTTGTTTACAAAGACCAACGGATAATAACGAAAGTTTTTTGATTTCCTGTTCAATGTTAGGGTTTAAAGTCGGTTCAATCTTGTGTACGATGTGCTAGAAGTTTTCTGAAATGAGAAGACAAAAATAACATAAAAATTAATGACGGATTAGCTTTCAAGCTTATATTGGTCATCATTTAGGAGTTAATGTGCTGATAATGCTTGTCTAATGAAAACTTTATCCTCTTAAAGCATCTTAAGTGAAACTTTCGTTGTGGAACTGTTAAATAACGTACGAAACGTCGAGTTTTATAATGTCACGATTTTTCTTCATAGAAAACGTAGAAAAGCTTCAGAAAAAACTTCTTTCGGGATCGTTAAAAGAATTGTCACGTATCTAGCATTTTATTACAGCTTTTTGGAAGTTTTCAAAATGATATCATCTGAAGTGACATGTCTGAATTATTTTTCAACTTTGAAAAGCTTGTAAATTGGTTCACACCATTTTTCAAAATTTCAATGCAAGTTTTTGTAGAAGCTTTTAAATTTTGAAAAAGCTTTCAAATTTCGAAGAACCATTTAAAATCGTAGTTTCACGCCCCCTTTATACAGACAAAGCTTTTATTAACTAAAACTCTCTTATTTTGAAGTCAGAAACTTCGACACAATCAAAAATTCAACTGAAAAGCTTCTTTCCAACTTTAAAATGATCAATAGATTCTTGAACTTGTTAAAAGCTCATCATTTACTTTAAATTCAACAAAAGTTTCAATGCATTGCTTCTCAGCTTTGTTATTTTCGAAGATAAACGACTGGTTTTCCCGTTGGCACGTTCCTTAATTTGCAACATGATTTAATTTCCATTCGAACGCCGTAATTTCGTTTTCAGATTACATTGTGAAATTTACAATGAGCTTGAAAGTTATGCGTTTAACTTGGGTTCAGCTTTCATTCTGACGGAAGGCGAAGCATGAAGACAGAAATAAAACGCAAAAGTTCGGAGAGATTGTTAGATTGTTCATCAGTATCGAATGTTGCTAATGAAATCATCGCAATTTCACTAAATAATGAATGAGACTCCCTCGATAACGCATCGTCAGATGAAATTTCATTTAATTTTCTTCTCTTTTCTCATTCACCAAGTGAATTCCTTTTAAATCTCAGGGCAATTTGGTTTTATTGACTTCATGACTCGAATTTCATTGGCTTCGATTTGATCAATTTGTTTCCAATCGTCTTGATTAATTGCATTATGTGTTGGGTGAAGCTGAATGCAAGACATTCATTTAGCCTAAGGTTGAATGAAGAAACTTGAAACATCTTCGGAACTATAAGTGGTTGCGGGAACGAAGAAGTTTGGAATCTTATGGTGGTCGTGTTAAAATTTCTAAACAGATTATTAAACATAAAATCTTTGTTTCAAACTTTGAAGCTCCAGTTCTAATTTTTTTTGGGTTTTTAGATCAATTCAACTTTCTTGAACTTGAACAATTACAACGCCAAATTTCCTGGTAATTTCAACAAAGTTCCAAACTTTTTTTCATCAAGGAAAGCTAAAAATTCCGGCTTTGTTGAACGGAAAAATAAGAATCACAACAATGCCTATAATAACTTATTTTGGCACTTGAACTCACGTTTCGCAGCTTGTGCAGGATTTTATTCGGTATTTTTAACAGAAGCTACTTAGATGTTGTAAAAATACCTCAGTCATCAGACCCGGTAACGACTAAAATCGATAAAACTCGACAAATTTTTGGAAGCAACAGGCACACGCGGATGAAGCATAGCTTTTCGTTGAATAAAACATGCTCCCTTTCACAAGTCTTCAACAAATCAGTTTCCTTTCCCCTTTTATCTTGACCTTTTCTGACATACACATCCACTTTGATAATTTGCTTTGAAAAGGTCGTCCGCAAATGGCATCACGATGCTGTTTGCAGCCCACAGCTGTACAATATTTTTGACACGTACACAGATTCTAGCTTTAAAGATGAGTTTTGTCGTCTGCGTCTGAAAGCTTTAAGACCTAGCAATTATCTACGAAGTCAATTTTTCCATCAATATACGAATCGAGTATCGACCCACAAAGCGCTTAATCCAATTTCGTTATGAAAATAATTTTTGGGCAAGTATTTGATGTTGGCATTGCCGAGCAAATAAGAAAGTGATACTGCCCGCAGCGCTCTAAAAGTTTGTTGATGTCAAGACGAGCCCTCTAGCAGTTCTGTACACAAGCTGTTGACTTTTATCTTGTGAATGCTCGAGAATCCGACACGTCCCGATCTCATTTTACGATCTGTACGATTTACGTCAAAGAATGCCCGGGTTTTTACATCAACTCAAGGCGGCATTGAAACTGTTCTGTCTAAGGAAAATGCACAAGTGTAAAACGCTCAATAAATTCGCAATGTCCGTCGGGCATTTCAATAAATCGATAATCAACTCGAGCTTGTATTCCATCTCAGGATCAATAAAATGTTGTTAGAGTGGACACGACAAGACTTTTAAATGACTCCATCATCAACATGGTTCATTTTGATGAATAATTACTTTTAAGGCTTTTGTTAATAATATTTTAACAACATCGTGTATTGCTTATTTATAAACATGGATCAGTGCATGTTGTATCAGCAAAGCTTCTCCAAAAATAACATCGTTAGGCGGCATTTCGTTGTGACGCAGCAGAAATGTTCATTGCTAGTTTTATAACATAAAAAAGCATCACAACATCAAAAATCATATTCCAAAGTACATAAACCTTTGATGTTAATGACATGTCAAGTTATTCCTTCAACTCATCAAGCCTGCCAATATTTTTTGAGATTTTCTCCAGGTGCTTTCAATTTTTCGGCAATAATTTTTTATATAAAAAGCCGTGTTTACGTTGAGCACACGCTTGGAGTTTATTTATTTTCTGATGCAAACGTTCGAACCTTACTTTTTACATGGCATATCAAATCCGGAAGGAAAGAGATTAACTATTGAATGCTACCTGGGATCCAATTTTAAATATCTTCAAGCTTTTCCTTCGATTTTTCATTGCAACTACTTTGGATTTGTAATTAACCATCCCAAATCCTGAAAAATCTCCACTGAAGCACCCTAGAAGTCTTCCACATCCGTGCTAAATTCGGACGCTCCTAGAAGTGACTCTCGAAAACTTGTTAGAACAAATTAAAATAGACTCGACTAGCATCGTTTTCCAGATCGCAACTTGAGATTGAGAACTTTCCATTTAATAAAGTTTTTATGGTTGAGTGAGGTTCAGGCTGGTCAACCTTTTTCGCTATTTTTACCTCTCATTGAGCACTACACCGAGGTGTGTGTGGATAACTCGATTGCGGCTTAAATCATGCCACTTTGGAAGCTTTCATTCACGAGACGGTTGTTTAACTGTGGAGCAAGCGGGGGATTTTTAAACAATCGTGGTTGTTCACGATGTCAATGAGTATCTCAATTACGAAACGGATAGCCTCAGCTACACGCCTCAATTAGCACATTTATTTCCGAGGTCTTTCGTGCTTATCTCCTACACGACGCACAAATTCCTTTTGCGCTTCTGGCTAAAGTATCAAATGAGATCGAAAATACTATTCATGGAGGCCAAAAGACAGATTTTTCTCCGAAGAGCTTTCAATGCGACGCTTTTTTCAGCATTTGGCGCTGAGGGCATGAAATTTTATGCAAATGATTATTATTTCATCCGATATGGAGGCGTCAATGAATTAGCATGAATAACAGAGTGCGATCGAATTATTTTGAATGACAAAAAGAAGACAAATTGAGAGACTTAGGCAAGCATTTTCAGTCGACACTCGAAACCCGAGATGGAAGAAGGGAGATATTTGAAACAATCATGACAAGCACGCTCGTAATTCGTTTCAGATTCGTTCAACTTTGTGTTAGTTCAAGCAAAAACTTGGTTCAGACGAAGAAACATGTTTTCCAGTTGTTTGCTCTTAGCTCACCAAGAATGTGTAAAACTCTGACTCAAAGAAGACATTTTTATCCAATTTTCTAGAAACTACCAGGAAACAACAAAGTGCAAGCCCTTCCTAGAAGTTGTCTAAGCAACCTTTGCACAGCATGACGAATGTACACGAATAAAAGCATTCGACACGTGAAGCAACATGGTGTCCACGTTTGTAAGTGTTTCAAAGATGCATGACATTTTCCACTAACGAAAGTGTCCTTCACAAAAGCTGCGAGCTGGAAAAACGTATCCGGGTGTGACGGCAGATTGTTTTTTAATTAAAAACGTTTAAACACATTAACAAAGTTGAAAAACGTGAGCGCATCCTGAACAGAAGCGGAGAACAAAAGCGTTTGCAACTTTGATGAACTTTCATAATGATTGTTTTTAGCTTTCACAAGCTTTTGCGTAAGCGTACACGTCAGGAACTTTTGAATCAGGCACAGGGTGTTCATTAATTAAGTTCACAGTTGGCTTAACATGATGCTTCAGGATTTACTTGTTTAGAAGATAAATTCAAATCATAATCATGACACTTGTTAACTTCAAAGCCGAATAAAGTTTAATTAAAATAATTTTTTTTTATAATGTGTTTACTGATTCAAAAGACGTTAACTTGATTGATTGATTGACTTTATTTAAAGCCCGCGACCTGACGGTCATTTAAGGCTACAAGACGTCAACTTGTAAAACTTTTTTTTCATCAATTATTTTATTCTGACACACCCTGTATCAACTCCAAGTCAAGTGAAAGTCAAGTTCGTGATGTTTTTATTTTGCTTTCGAATCAGGTTCATTATTGTTTTCTCTGTCCCAAGTTAATTTAAGTTTTAGACCAAACACTGACTGATAAAATCTGTGATTAGGCGTGTTAAGTAGTTCGGAAGACTAGAATCGTCCCAAAAAACGTCCGGCGAAGCTAGATCTGCGGTTTCATAGCGCGCCCGTATAAATAGAATGTAAAGTTCACTGCCCTTATCATTTATTTTCGTGAACTTGTTGAGTGCGGAATGTATTCAGAACATATTGCAACTGGCTCGCGGCCGGACTCGTCGTCGCAGATCGTCAAATTTAAGAACTGTCGCATACTGCGTAGTCACAAAATCATTAAAGAAGACTTGTGGGTGCGGGGCGGCAAGATTATCGACCCGGAAAAGGTGTTTTTCGATGAGAAGAAGCTGGCCCACTTGGTATGGATTAATTCATCATCGCCATGACATTTCGAATTTAATTTCGTTCTTTCTCTTCTCGCTGAATGTCTTCACATCACAGCTAATTGATTGCCATAATGCGATTATTTCGCCAGGATTCATTGATCTCCAAATCAACGGTAAGTCATTAGTCGTGATCATAATATGTTGACTTCCGATCCGGATGAACGGAGACACCAGCTGTGAGGCAGTCAGGGCTGGGAAAATGACTTTTAGGCTTGCTTGCAGTATACAAGTCATGTTTGGGTGAAACTTCGTCTGGGACTTCCGAGCTGATCCCAGCCTGACCTTCAGTCACCAACGCGATTGCTTCTGCAACGACATTGACGGCTCGGAACATCATCAATCATCCTTGTTTTGCGTCTTATCCCTTTTTTCATTACATCTTGGGATCTCGCAGGTGGCTACGGAGTCGATTTTTCATATGATGTCGGGACCGTTGACGAAGGAGTGGCCAAAGTGTCAAAAGGTCTTCTCGCCCATGGCGTAACCAGCTTTTGTCCGACACTCGTCACATCGCCGACCGAAACCTATCATCAAGTTCTGCCTCAAATCAAGAAGAAAGCGGGCGGAAAGGACGGAGCGACGATTCTGGGCGTTCATGTTGAAGGCCCGTTCATTTCAATCGACAAGAAGGGCGCTCATCCGGCTCACTGCATCCGTGAATTCGACGAAGGATTCAAAACGGTTGACGAAGTCTACGACGACATCGACAACATTTCCATCATCACGCTGGCGCCAGAGAAGCAACGGGCGCTCGAGGCAATCGACGAGCTCGTCAAACGTGGGATTACTGTGTCGCTCGGCCACTCAATGGCAGACCTGAAAGATGGAGAAACTGCTGTGCAACACGGTGCAACGTTGATTACGCATTTATTTAATGCGATGCTGCCAGTGAGTCCTTCGACGCGCCTGATTTCATGTTCGACACCTGATTTTCTCTCTATTCCCAGTTCCATCACCGGGATCCCGGGCTTGTCGGGCTTCTGACATCGAACGAGATTCCCGACGGAGTCATCGTGTACTTCGGCATAATTTCCGACGGACTTCACACCCATGGAGCTGCGCTGAGAATCGCTTACCGCACACACCCAAATGGACTGATTTTGGTCACTGATGCAATCTCGGCGATGGGGCTCGAGGAGGGAACGCACCGCATCGGTCAGTACACCATCCAAGTTCGGGATCAAACAGCATATATCGCTGGCACGAACACTTTGTGTGGCTCGATTGCGCCAATGGACGAGTGTGTCCGAATCTTCAGACATGAAACAAAGTGCCCGATCGAGTTTGCACTCGAAGCTGCATCATTGCATCCAGCTAACTGCCTGGGAATCTCAACTCGCAAAGGGACTCTCAACTACGGTGCAGACGCCGACTTTATCTTGCTTGACGATGACATGCAAATCCATTCCACTTGGATTGCTGGCGATTGTGTTTTCGAGTCGAGCGACCACACTCTGCCCAAAGTCACAACTCAATGGTCTGAGTGAAGCTCTTCTTTATGGGAGGCGCCGGAACATCTTGCTCGCTTCAACAAATTTAACGAAGCGTTAAAAACAATTTATTTCTTTATAACCGCAACGGCGTATTTGTTCACTTTTGATATATATTGTACAATATTTTACATTTTATCTGGGGGGAAGATGAGAAGAATAAAAAACGTTTAAAAAATAAGTGAACGACCTGAAGCGTCTTGTACAAGCAGATGGGGAAAGTGGTGATTAAGTGATGAAAACTTCTTCAATGTCTGGAATTTTCTTTTAAAAACTAGGCAGCGAGCATTTCTATTTTGAATTAATCATGAGTTTCTTGGTCTAAGCACCTAAAATTCCTGAATTTCAAATAAGCACAAACCTTTTCAAGGCTTGCGTCTTCAAGAAAGCAAATACATTTTCGCTGTTCCCACATCTTGGCGGTTTCTTCAATTTTTCCATGCGAGTTCACATGCGAGACAATCTCATTGAGTCAATTTTCATTACTCGTTGTCGTTAAAAATGTGAAGGAAATGGAACTTATTGCTTTATTCTCATTTCTCGGTGCTGGTTTTCTTTTAGAAATTGCTTTTGTAAGCGGGATTCTATGAAAAGGGTGGTATAAAATAGAACGGGGAGACGTTTATCACCTACTTTATCTTACTTCAACTTTGCAGCGAGTTAAGCAAAGAGTTTATCGCCGGATTGAACACGCGATAAGCTCTTTAAAAGGGATTTTTGTGCTGGAAAGTTTCAAAAAGGATTTTTGACGAGAGTTGTTGAAGGATACTTCACAGCAAGTGCTTTCTGGGTAATGAAGCCTTCTAAAAGAAACTCGAGTGTAAGTTTGTGCGAATTTCACTAAAGTATTAAATCATAAATTGTTGTCTAAAGTCAGTTTCAGCAGTAAAGCTTTTAAAGCTTTTGAACTTTAAAGCTCAACCAAAAATTAAAGAACTTCCAAAGCTTTTTCAATTCAGTTTGTATTAGATGGCTTCAAATGCAACCGTTTTACTTCTTTAGCAACATGAAAAATCTGAAGACAAAAAAAACTCAGCGATAACAATTTTTCTTTCTGATCTCTTTCTCGAAACAATCCCGAGAGAAGCAAAAAACATGTTTAATCGCAATATCAATATCCCAGCTCAGTAAATTGTATTTCTGAGAAGAAAAGGCTGAAAAAGTTTGATGAAATTGTTTAAGATTCCCAAAGAAGTGCCTTGGTATCTTGGGTTAGAATTAAATCGCCGAGATTTGTCTCAATCCGCGACGTCATAAAATCACTCTTGGCGATGGTCTGACGCAGGCTGCTTCCTAAAAATAGCTGCAAGAGCGGCTTCCGGCACGGGAAAGAAATCTGACAGCGGAAATATTACGTAGGCAATTATCACAATTGTGATTTGTTCTCGTCGACCGCATTTCTCAATTGCTTGCAAGAAATCTCGTGAAGTAGCGATTACCAACAAGTACATTTGAAAATGGGAATAAATTTCGGTGAACGATTTAAAGCATAATTCACGGTGCTTTGCAAGGATTAGGATTGCAAAAGCAGGAAAAAGCTGCCTTTCATACAAAGCTTTCAAAACAAGATTCCTTTTCGAAGAAACGGAAATTTTGCCAGTCAATAGCCGTGCCAATTGAACGTAATATCTTCACGTCCTTTTGTGAATTCTTCTTCTTACACTGCCTTCCGATGAAATATTTGCACATCTCCGACCTTTCTCTCACATTTCCGATCAACGAAGAATTAATGGCTAGGAAAATTACTTCCCTTTCCATTCATTGTCAGGCGGAGATGAAATATCTTGCTAATTTCTTGATTGATTGACCTTCGGGACGATAATGAGATTTGAAAAGACATCAAAAGAAAATTATTTCCAATGAAATTCCATTGAAGAGTTTTTTTTTAATTTTGCTTGACTACTGCCTAGACATCGCTCAGATTTGCGTCTCCACTGAACCGTCTTCTTAGAAATTGACAAATTATTTTCATGTGTCGCGTTAGTTACTGAAGACAAATGAAGTGATTGTGTCAAACCTTCAGCCTTCGAACTTTCACTTTAGCTGTCGGTTGGCTAATTGAAGGTTTTGTTTACGAAACATCTTTGACTTGTTTAGGTTGTGCCCTAATTGGGTTATTAAAGATACACAAATCTCCGCCGGAAGATGTTTTGCTATCTCTGTAAGGAAATCTTGTCGTTTGCTAGGCAGGAAAATGTGTTTGAATTAACTTCTGTTTAATTAACAAATTAAATCAATTAATCAACGTTCAAATCTCGGCTTTTCTTTATTTCTTGAAAGTGTTTGCTTTATTTTCCGAGTCTCATTTAAATAGCAATGACTAATTAACTAATTCATGTAAAATCTAGAGCCTTTTGATTCGCACGGTAATGATTCAATCACTCAAGTTAAGCGCTTACGTATGAAGCTTTCAAGTGCTGTTTTCACACAAAATCCACTTTATCCTAAATCTTGCCTTAGGATAAAGTGATCGAATAAATCGATTGTATTCCGCCTTATTCATCACTTCATCGAACATAATTTGTGATTTATTCGATCAAAAAATCAAGAAAGCTTTCATCATTATCGCTGCCAGCGGTTCGCTTCCTTTCGTTTTATACGCGACAGGGTAACATATTCAGCATGGGACACCGCGTGGGTGATATGCTTCAAGTTTTAATTCGGAAACGTGACTAAATGTTAGAAAGTAAAGCGGTAGATGATGCCCAGCTGAAATTTAGGCTGCAGGCATCGATAGTTTAAGCTTGATTAAAGCTTTTCCCTGGAGTCAATTAAACTGTTACGCCTTCGACCTCAGCCGTTACTTTAAATGTCTTTGTTTTCCTTCGAAGCAGCGTCGATGTTTACCCAGGAATGACTTCTGCTGCATTTAAAATTAATTTATTCGTGAACTGAAGAATTTCATAATGAGCTTTAGCTCATAGACTTTTGTCGTCGAGTTGTGAATTCTTCAGTTCTTTAATTGTTGCTGAAACAGCGGGAGAAAACTGTTTGTTTCTGTAGCCGTTGACTTTAAGTTGACTTCAATGAAGAAAAATAATTCCGAAAAGCTCTTATGTGGCAAAGCTTTTCAGTTTTTTTCAGTTCTCAGGTTTTTTAGGGTAAATTTTCTCTTCGTTCTATTTTCCTGTTACCTTCGCTCGTGCAGCTGATACAATTTCCAGTAATTAAATTTAGTTCAGTTGAACGAAACAACGTTTCCGCTCAAATCAGAAACTTTTCAAGGACTGTCACTGATTGAATTTATAAGTTGGAACGAGAAACATAAAGAGTCGCTATAAATTTTTAAAACAAACAGAATTTTTCTACCTAATTTGACTCCTGAAGTTCACAAGTTGGTTACACGGGATGCAACTGTTTTTCTTTCTGTTCCTTCCACCACTCGGAAAAAAATACAATTCACGTCGTGAAACTTTTTGTGACTTTTGAAGAGTCTTGCAAAAGGTAAAACAAGTTGATTGATTTATTCCCTGAGTGAGTCAGCATAAAAGTGGGGTGGAAATTCAAATATGGACTTGTCCTTCACATTTCGGTGCAACCAACGTGTTAATTCAATTAAGCTGTCAAAACCACAACTCCAGCTTTTGATACAAGAAACCACGTTCAACTAGCCGCAAAATTAACGTCAGTCTTTTTATGCTTCTTCAAACGAACCTGTCAAACTCACACCCCAGTGTTCACTTCGCTCTGATTGAAACACATTGATGTGTGCAAGCGAATTCTCCTGGTTAAAAACATTATTTCATAATTAGCTATCAAAGTGATTGAAATAATTTAATTTGGAAGTTATTGTCACAATTTTATCTTAAATTTACGTCAAAGCGAATCACTTCAACAGAAATCACGAAACTTTTTCCTTCGTATGGAAAGTTCGTTGCCAATAGAGTGCTTTTCGTTCACTTTGTTGTCATTTTTACCAGCAAGAACAGAAACTCGAGACTTATGCAAATTTCTGCCTTCGTTCCGCTCTGAATTTCTTTCAGAAAGCAAATAAATATTTATCTTGGAAAACGCGAGACTTTCGAATAGATTTGTTTTAATTTGTTAGATTGAATAGCGTGAGCGATGAATACAAGTGATTATTCTGGTTTAATCCTAGCTTAACTTGATTAAGCTAGAAAAGCTTCAGAGATTACGATACAAAAGCTGGTAATTAAGGAAACTTCTGGAAAATTTTGTGAAAATTCTGCTGCATTTGTTGACATAAGTTTGCATTCAGGTTTCATTTGAATAATTTAAAGTTTTGAATTCAAAACTTTTTGAAATCGAAAAGTTTTTCAAGCTTAACAACTTGACAAGCTTGATTTCAATTTTACGTCTCACGAAATTCTTCATTCGACGTATATTTGCACCTTCATCACAGATGAGTACATTTCCTTTTAAATTCCCTAGGGAAATTCCGCAAAAATGACTTTGAATCCAATGCAAAATATTGATCAATGGTTTCACATTTCAGTTTACCTCTTGAATTTACTCTGTGTGAAAAAAGTCTTCTTGAAAGAATTCGCGAATTGTTATTCACAACAAGCCTGTGAATGTTTCCTTCTCCGAAAAAAACAGATTGCGTATCAGTTCGACCGAAGGTAATTTTTCACGAACCCTTAAACCGAACAGGTAACCAATTTGGAAAGTAATTAACTTATCGTTGTATAATTGAATTGTTCAGAATTGAAAGCACATCCTGTAGTGAACTTTTTATTGCTGAATATTGTTAACATATGTTTGGACTCCAACATAAATAAAACTGAATGAATCAACACGTTAAAAGCTGAATGTATGGTCAAAACTTACATTATTACTGGTTTCGAGTGCTGAATAAATCCATTTCTCCTTTATGTGGCTGATAACGAATTTGCGTTTTATATCTGTACGGTTCAGTGTGTGGCACCTGCACAACAAGACGTGAAAGCTCGATTGAAAATCGATAAATTTGTTCTGTCACTACTGATAAACAACTCAGTCTCTTGGTCGAACTAACGCACATTTATGCTTAGAATAGACAAACACTGTCGAATAAACTTTTTTTATTTTTTATTTCTCAAGCTAAAAATTGAAATTAAAATGTTTTTCTTCCGAAGAAAAGCAGCACCAAACTGGTTCGTTCACTTGTTGCAAACGAAATGAGTTTGCTTTTCATTTGCGATATCAGCTGCGGTATCCAACGATAAGAATGCGGGACCCGAGCGGGATGGAAAATAATTTACAGGATGGCTCGAAAAATATATTTATGTTGTGAAATTTTCTTTCGTGAAAGCAACTGAGAAGAAGTTGTGAGCTTTCACTGTGAATTGTGCAGACTTGCGCAGAGAAGAAGCAACTTGTAAACAGACAAGGCAAATAAACTGGAATGTTAAAGCATCGAATGAACATTAATTAACGTGTTTAAGAATGACGAATGTGCATCAATTAAATCGCCAATGTTCGAAATTCTTTCAAGGTTCATTAAAAACTTCACCAACGCGCGCCAGATGTTCATCGTTGAAATCAAAAGTGTTGATTAAATAAAAACATTAAAAGACTCCCGGTCTCTCTGACGGTCTGAACTTTTGACCCTCGACGCAATTCACTTAATTTTTTCATCATAAATTGCGTTTAGACACGAAGTGATTGTGCAAAAAGGTTCCTTGCGTCAGACATGAGCGGAGAAAATCAAACAGAAAACAAAAACATGCATCAGTGACATCTTTGATACGTAACGAGTATCGTATTTGAACAAGGCGTGAGCGTGCGATTCAATGACTTCTGAGAATTTTTTGGAGTTCGTTCTACATCAAGTTCAAGTCAAATCCCAACGAGGCAAATCAAAATTCTTGCTATCAGTCGTCCCATTCACAAACTGAATCGAAATTTCTTTTTTCTTCCAGCAAATCTCGGATTTCAGATTTTGCTGTTATCAGCGAAATAAGATGTACAACAAAATTTAAAACAGTCACGTTTTCGAAAAGAAATCCCCGTTTGAAATGAACGTGTAATTGAAGCTCGTGATTCAGACTGGAAAAACTTGAAATTTGCAAATAGTTAACATGCATTGCATAATGTTTAATCTTTATGATTCGGCACTTTGATTGCATTTGAAAATTGAGAATTTATTGCATAAGTTTTGAACGGCATTGCAAGAGTTTAGGTTTAGGTGCTTTGAACCAAATTTTCAAATTTCTGGTGTCATCGGGAACTTCCGGGCATGCCTAAGTACAATTTTTGTTCAGAAATGAACACTCAACTTCATGCTTGACAACGACAATTAGCCATTTAATGATAACTTTGCGAATAAAAAAGCCGAAATTGTACTGAAAAGTAATCTATAATGTCTGATGTCAACAAACTCGAACCGCTTAGAGGCTTCGTTAATGTTGCAAAGCCGTATCAGGAATCAAATTTCATGTCGACAACGTTATTTCCTTATTCAATTTGTAAGACAATCGATAATTAGGCCTAATAACTAAGACAATGTCCACCAAAGCCGAAATGGCAAATCATTTACTAATTCAAGCCTCTAGTGGCGCGTAAAATACATAAGACGCGTATTTTGTTTTTCCATTCGGAGGCTCGCCGCAACGTGTATTTCTAGGGTTTCATCTCGCGTTTCTGCTGTAAACAAAGATCAGATTTACGGAGAACTCGTGCTATTATTTCGCTTAAACTGCGAATTATTTTTTAGAAGTCTCTTGACGTCATTTGTTTTGTCTCAAGGATGTGCGACTGGGTGATGAAATATTGTGATGAATTAAATCAAATTTTTAGGCGGGCATTTCAAGACGCCACTTGTTGTTTTCAGTTGTTGATTAGTGGAATTCTCGTTGACTTTATTGACGTCATTAGAAGATTAGCCTGATATTAGCAGGCTTGAATTTCCCTCAACAACCACAAATCTAGGGCACCGTGTGGCCAAACGTTTGATCCAATTATTGGTTTTGCGAAATATCAAATAACATGATTTTAAAATGAAGCCTCACAAAACTAACCAGCATCAATTTTGCTTCACAATCTACAGCAACCTTCATGAAATGACCACAATTAACTGCAATCATGTCCAATAGAATAAAATGTAACGAAAGTTCAATGCAAAAATCCTATTTTAGAAATGTGTTGATTAAACAGTCAAAAACGGTGGGACGATGCTTGTTTTGAGAGTCAAGCCCCTGTCTACATCACGGAAATGTGTGCGCGATACGAAAATCACTCCAACCATCAATAAATAATGTGTTATCACAGCGAATACCACGAGTCACGATTCTTCCTGTGAATTGTAGGATTTCACGTCTTCTCTTTCAGGTTCAAGTTGCAAGTGTGTGGAGCACAGAGAGTTCATTATAAATACTCGCAGCACGAGCGAGAACTAATTAGTTTTCTGCCGCACGTTATCGTGAACACAACGTTCGTTCTGTGAATAAATAATCTGAAAGAAATTGAAAAATACATTGTGAATTTTTAATAAAACAAATCAATCAAGAGAAACCAAAAACATTTGAAGATGGCACTGGTTGAACTTATGCTCAAGAGTGAAATTGAAAGTAGCGAGTCAAGTATTGCCGCCAACTTCCTGACAAGCACTTTGAGAAGCCTTTTTTCGTCTTCGTCGCCGGCGATAGGCAGAGAGAGTGAAAATGATATGAAATTGAAGCACATTTTGCTCGAAGAAGTTCTTTATCACGACTCAAGTGACGACTGCTGGATCATTATTTATGACAGAGTGTACAACGTGACAGACTTTTTGCACCGAGTAAGTTATTTAAATGTTACTCTTGCATAATGTGAATGCTGTGACTTGAGACCTGAGAGATTAAGTGCACTCGAGTGGCTTATCAAAGTTTAAAAATACATGACTTTTGGACACTCGCAACGCTAGACAAAATTAAAAACTTCAGAAAACATAAATTTTTGTCTCAATTTTAGTCAAAAATCTCAAGAAAGTCCATAAAACACATCACTAAGCCCACAATCAGATACGACAGTTCACAAAGTCACAAGCGCTACAGTTTTGTAGACAGCCGGGTCAGATAATTTTCTTTCTGTTGTTGTCACAACAAACACGCCTCCACTGCACGTTTAATCTTCTTTCTCAGAATTTAGCATTGAAAATTGAACTTGATGTTAATAAATCAGCTTGTTTCATTTTAAAAAGATTTAAAAAAACTTGTACTATTTGCGAGACATCTTATGGACATTTTTGGTTTCGTTCTAACCTTTCCGCCTTGTTTTCAAATTTAAATTGCAATTAATTTTTTTCATTGAGAAACAATTTATTTAAATTATTTCTCAGTCTGTTATATAATTTTAATCGTGCACTTTTATGTTTTTTTGATTGAGTTTCTGCAAGAAAATTTGAATCTTGTGAATAATTCATTCGCAGTCATCTACATTAATGCTTAGTTTGCTTTATTTGTTTTATTTTCTGTCAACCCAAATTCAATCGCGTGCAATGTTATCAGCACTTTTGTCTGGCGGTCATGAACATTACTGCTAGAAATAGCTTCTAAACACAACGTTCTGGCAACTCTTTAAACTCACATTTTAAATCAATTTTTCTCTCAATTTCACAGCACCCCGGAGGTTTCGACGTTCTCTTAGAAAATGCCGGAAGGTAAATATTCAGAAATTATGACTAAAACAAAATTGTACTATTTTGTAAATCCCACGACTACAGAGACTGTACGCAAGCGTTCAGAGGGCACTCAAACGACGCTGTCTTATCAATGAAAGAATACGAAATCGGAATTCTGCCACCTCAACAAAGAATATACCGCTTCCCAGGCATGATTAGAATTGCAGATTCAAAGCCGGAGTAGAAGATTATCAAGTTTTTTGACGTCACCTTTGATGTCAGAATCTCCCGCTTTACAACTTAAATATTTATCAAAGACAGCTTAAGTGGTCAGTTTTTTTAATGTTGTGACCAAATTAGGCATTTCTTGCGTTGAAAATGTCCCCGCAGTATTTTTTTTATTTAATTTAACTTGAATCAGAACGATTATTTAGAGCAAATAAATTATGACATAGACTGATGATAAGTCGTTTTATGCTTATTCATGTCATCTGGAGTGATTTCGAATAATCAAGGACTGGTTCAGTTTAACATTCTGATAACGGCGGGACTGAATACAGAAGCGACGCTGTTTTAGCTGGAAATTCAAGTGAAAAAAAATATTTAATCGTTGAAATTCTTTGAAAAAATTTAAGCCAAACCCGCCGAGTCTGTTGATACTTACACGTGTCATAATAGTCTACGACTTCAATCGATCCGCCTTTTAAGTTTTCCAATTCAGAAACTCGGATTGCGTTAATAAAACAGCAGGTTAAGTCTTCTGTGACGTTATTCATGTAAGCTTGAACTTCAGTGCCACCATTCGCGATGTCTAGTTTCTGTTGATGATAATCGTTGTTTTAATTTTCAGGAATTTTAATTGGGACTTACGTTGATGGCTGTGCAAACAGGGCTTTTGTTGTCATAAATGTATCCTGAAGGAAGTTTAGTAGTAACTAGCACCATGCCCGGTGTCCAGCCGTCATCGGTTATTACAGAAGACACGCAAACCTTCAACTTCAAGTAACCGTAGCATGAATCAACAAACTCTTGTTGAATGTTGAACCGTGGCAACTGCAAGCTATCGTTAACGTAAAAACTACACGACATTGCCACAATTGCAACTCCGTTTCCATATTGTGAAGAAAAAATGCCAAGTTTTCGGACATTATCAGCCAAATCAAAGTTCTGCAGAACCAAAGAGTTGTTTCCATTTACAGAAGTGATGATGTCAAAACCAAATTGCGGTGTTATGGTCAAGGAGAGGTTGGATGAAGATGAACCGAAGCTGGCAGCAAAAGCTGCAAGTGATGACAACGTGACAACAGTGTCTTGTGTTGATTGGAATCCACCAGTTGGGTTTTGTTGTTTAACCAACCAGCGAACGATCTTCAAAGCTAAACTGATGTCGCCGCGTTTTAAAGCCGACAACAACCCGTAAGCTGTGATCTCAACATCTAACGAGTTTGCTACGTAGAACGATGGGTCTCCAACAATGTTCTTCTCCCAGTGTAGTTCATCAGAAGTTTCGATTGCTAAGCTCAAAAATTTGTTGAACGCAATTTCTGAAAATTCATTTTCAGCGATTTCTAAAGCGTAGCTGACAACTGCCAACGAATACACATCAGTATCATTGTAGTTGGTGACAACGTTTGCAAGTGCCAAATCACGAGCTGATTGAGACAACGGGAATTTCGACAAACTCTGCGTTAAAACAATTGAAATGTAAGCTGTCAAGGCGACACCTTCAGCAGACCCGCCTTGCATATCCTTGTGAATAACTTGGCCATCTTCATGAAAACTTCCGTTCTCGTTTTGCTTTGAAATAATGAACTCCAAGCCACCATTGAGAACACTTTGGTCAATTGTGATGTAGCTTTCTGCAGACACAAAAGAACCAATAACAAACGCCGTCAGCCATGTGCTGCCAACAGGGTCTGAGTTTCCAAAAGCACTAAACGATCCGTCGGTTCTTAAATAGCTTAGTTCCTGTTGGTAACCTTGTTCCGTGAACGCAATCGCTTGAATTCGAACTGCATCAGTCAACTGGTTGGTGGCTTCTAAATACTTAAGAATTACGATGTTGGGAACAAAGTTCAGCATGTTCTGTTCGCCACAACCTCCTGGCATTTGAATCAGGCTGGCGAGATTGCTCAACGAATTTCCCAAAACATTTCCAACGACCGTTGTGGAAATTGAGATTGTGTCGGCCACGACATTGTCAGGAATTAAACAAGAAAGTTCGGCTGAGACGGCTTCAGATTCATTGTGCTGAACAATTGTTGTGCTGACAATGTATCTGGGAATTCCTTCGGGAGTTACACGAAGTTTCTGTTCCACAGCATCACCGGCGAGTGATCCAATTGCAGTCACCTGAAAGTTATTTTAATGAAAGCCATGATTTTAAACTGAAAGCTAAACTAACTTTTAAAGTCACAAATCCAAGCACGATGGCTTCCAAATGGACAATCAGTTTCTGCGGTGATCCTGAGTTGACGTTGAACGATTGGAAATAAGTTCCGTTGTCACTTTCCCATCCATCCTTGTCAGAATCATGAAGGTTGTATTCAAGTTTGTTCTTTTCCAGCGTTACTGTCACACTCTGCGATTCACTCAAGTAGTTGAAAACCAAAATTTCTTGCCGCAGAATCTCCCCGCGTTTGATTGAAAACGGTAGCGTCATTTGAATGAAGAATGGTTGAAAAACAGTCAGCAGCGGCTTAGCTTGACCAAGTGCAAGTCCATGACGATTGTTCATCGAAACACCGGAGATCAGGTAAGAAGTTATGGAGTCTGGAACTTTGGCAGTGATTGAAGTAATGCCTCGACCTGGAATTCTGGTGTTCTTCTTCAAAACTTCAACAGTTTCCCAAAGAAAAGTTTCTGCAAAGTTTTTCCTGACACGTGGACGTTTAGATGGTGTCGGAGTGTCAAACAAAGGTGGTCCTGGGTTGCCATTGAGTTCTTGAATTTGTGGATCACCGATTGCTGTGAAACAAACTTTTAATTTTCAATTAATCGTCATAAATTTGAGGAACTAACGTGGATTTAAAGGAAGTCTGTTGATTGCGTTTGACACAATTGCTAAGCCTGAAGACTGAAATTGGCTTAAAGAAAGCATTTTAAGTGAAATTTACTTTTTTTACCGAAAACTTCATTTCGTAAGTTTGATAAAAGAACCATGGGAAGAAAAACGCTCGCATTGGATTCATCCAGACAAAGCCGCTTTTAGTGTTGTACTGATTCAAGTCATTGAAAATGTCGTCTAAGCTCAAGTCATTTCCAGATTTTAAAAGAAGCGATCGCTGATCAATAGCTAACAAGCTGACGGTTGAATGCATTGGGCTTATAATTTCGAGATACGCGTCTTCACCGGGTTTCACTGTCGTGTTTGTGATTGCAAGAGTCAACTGAAATCAAACTGTTATAATTTTTTTTTTTTAAAAATAAATTTTTCTTACAAAGCTTGGCAAACGACTTTTCAGTGTCAATTTTGCACTGCCAGACACGATTTCACCGTCACTCCTTACATAATACGCAAAAATAGTTGTCTCAGGTGCGAAAGAAAACTTTGGAACAATTGTTGTGGATCCACGAGAGTTGTCCAACGGAAGTTTTAAAGCTTGAACGATGACACCTTTTGAAACCATTGCAACGATGACGGATGTCGAGATATCTTCAGTTGCAATGAAATTCACCTCAACTGGTTCATAAATGAATGGGCTGCAATGAAAAAGTGTCAAGAAAAGTCCAACAATCGCCAATTTAAATTTACTAAGCCGTCACGATTTCAACCGACAACGAATATTCTTGATGGGAGTTGCCCGAGTAAACATAGCTGTCTAAAGACGCATCTTCATAGCTCACCTTAAAGTTTAAATTTTTAATTGAAAGATTTTTCAAATATCCAAAATTTTAAAGCTTACAAGAATGTGAAGCACAGAAGTGTTCACTGGTATAACCAAATCCACTTGCGCGCTGCTCATATCATCCACTATGAAAGCTTGAACTACTGGCGGCCCGTTATCAAGAATCGAAGTCACCTGACCAGAAGATCCAAGTGGTGCAGGTGTTCCATCGAATCGCTTAACAGTGACTGCGAAAGCGTAGTGCAAACCAGCGGTGAAGCTTGATGCAGCATCAATAGATATTTGGTACATGAACCTCAGAATGTTGACTTGATCTGATGTAGTAGCAATCTGTCCTGTCAGACTGTCAGTGAAGTCAACCTCAATAGTCACGAATTGATTGTAAAAAACTTCGGTTATTTGTAAATCGGCATTCAAATCAACTTCAAAAGTCATCGATGAACCATCAATCGCAATAGTTCGCTTGAAAACCAGCTGGTAACCTGAAAAAAAATAAAGTTTAAGGAAATTCAATTCAGTCACGACTTTAATTCAATTTCCTGGATTGCTTTTACCATTGAGTTTGAATGACACGACTGCAGACCCTTGAGCGCTTCGTCCGAACGTGTATAATGCACCAACAGTGACGGGGAATTTTCCGTCTGCGAATGGAACGTTTTCAGGAACTAAGAGAGTGGCTGCAAATGCTGGCAGCGTGTACTTCTCCACTTCAAAAGTTTTAGAAAAAACCTTAAAGACAAACTTTGTTAAAAGCTTTCGAATCAAGTATTTGCATTCAACGAACTTGTGACTCGGCTTCAATTTTGATGGTCCAGATTCCATTCATCGGAGCACTCGAAAGCTGGAAGTCACTTTCGTACTTTCCTTTTGTGAAAGCGACGCCAGAAAACTTCGTGACTACAACGTTTGAAGGGTTGAGGATCGTCACATCTGTTGTGCCTTTAATAGCATACGGCAACGTGTTGGGATCAACAGCAAACAACCGGAAACGAACCAAATCATCTGATGTGTACAGTGCTTTATCAGTTTGAACAAAGATTGAAAAGAGCTTGAAAACGTAGGTCAAACTGTTTTCGCCATAAAATTCAAATCCATCAAGCCCGGTCACGGATAATTTGTAATTTCCGTCCGGGAAGTGTTCGGTCTGAAAATTCCACGCGATTAGCGAATATTCAAAAATTATGATTTTCATCACTCACTGGAAAATTCAGAGTTATTGCAGTATTTGCGCTAATCGATAGGATTTTGCTTATGCTAAACGCAGTGTTTAAATTTCGTGATTGTCCGCCCACCGTAATATTTAAGCCTAACGGCCCTTCCAGATCATGGGTCGTTAAAATGCAGTTTAACTGTTTACTTTTTATCAAGCCTTCAGGACACACCACCGTGAAAACTCTAAAGAATTTTTTGTTATTTTCAACTGTCAGTTGTATTTATTAAGAAACAGATCAGTACCCTGGAGACGTGGAGTTATGAGCTTGAGTTTTATCAAAAGCACAAATCAGCAGCAACACTGCAACTACTTTCTTCATTTTTAACTTCACGGCACAAAATTTAATTCAAACTGAAGGTTTCTAATTAAACACTCTGATTTTTATAGCAAGAAATTTATTTATTTGATCACGATTTGTCAATAAAGCTTAGTAAATATTTGAACCAGAAACATTTTTTAATAAAATCACGGCTAAAAATTGATTTCATTGATCATATTCAGGGAAAATTGTTAGTTGGTGAGAACTCAAAAGAAATTTGTTATTGCTATGCAAAGTTCACGATTTTGATAATTTAACGACTTGTTGACTAAAGTTCATTCACTTTTCTTCAAATTTCAGTGAACTTGTTTTGATGAACATTTGTGCAGTAATTTATTGAAAGATGTTTGTAGGGTTTTGAAATCATCTTGCTTAAGGCATTTAAATTGAGTTTGTTCAAAACTTTTTATTTTCACATATTTTTCTCGTTCAATTTTGGTTGATAATCAGTCGAATTTTTAGATTTTCTCATTCAAGTTTTAAGAAAAATCAACTTGTAAAGATTTGGAACTGCGAAAATGTTGTTTCCGTATTTTAAACAGCGCTGTTCCACATCAAGTAATTGGTTGGATAGTGGTACTGGATGCAATCTTTACTTGCATTGCAAAAGAGTTAAGTTCGGGAGTTGAACATTTTGTTATATCGTTTGCCAAAGCGACGCCATTTCCTGATCTATTTCGTGACTGCCGGATTTTGAGAATTAAATTCAAATCCCTTCTGTAATTGGCCCAGCCGCTTCGAGCTCAGCACAAATATTTGGATAACATATCGCGTCCACCTAAAAGACAACGGAAGTTTTGATTCTAAGTTGCAGTTTAATTTTCACAAAACAGCTTACTAGAAGTATGACTAGAGTGGGAATAGCAGTGTCAGCAGTGTAAACGCTGTTCAAAGTAACAACGAGAAAAATTGTAAAAGCCAAAAGTTTCAACATCTTTCCAGCATTCTTAACACCCAAATTCAAGCTTGGACTTGTTACTTGCAAGTTTAAAATGAAACTGAATTATTTTCTCTTAGGCGAGTTTTAAAGAACATATCTGACTTGTAACTGCAGCAAAAGAAAAATCACCTTCTGCAACATGTTTCAGAAGAAATATTTACAATGTTTGTTTTCAATGACATCCCAAAATCAAACAAATGAATCCAGGTCGAAGAAAAACTTCGTTGTTATTTTCAAATAATTTCTCCAAGTTGTGGGTAAAAACTCTGAATATTAATTTGTTAAAACTTTATTTTGTCTTACTGAACAACATTTCATTAAATTATTTGGAAGAACATCAAAATCAAGTCATTTTCAATTGTCTTTTTAAAAGAGATTCAAGATTTTTGTTATGGCAAAAACGATCAAGATGATTACTGGACTAGATAATGCGCTCGATTGACCTTTCGAGTCTTTAGTGTCTGATTCTTGAGCTTCGGTTTTCTGCGATCGCTCTGAAATGCGCTTTTGTGCTTTCAAGAGACATGCATCGCCGCAGTCGTCGCTGTCGCAAATGTCGCACAGATCAGCTTGCTTCGCTCGGTAAAACTGCGTTGCACGACGGGCTGTAATGGAAAGCATTTTTTTGAATTGATTAAAAAAGTTGAAATTAAAAGCACTTACAGTTATCATAATAGTCATAAATCACAACTGGAGCTGGCTTTTGCTTGGCGACTTTGTGTGTGCGATAAGCTTTGAAAACTGGGCAGATTTCTTTCTTGTCCATGTCATCAAAGTAAACGACTGCAACAGTGTCACCGTCTTTCGTCTCCACTCTCTGTAAAGTAAAATAACTTTCAAAAACTGTGACCACGTTCCAAATGCTCTCAAACCTTACCTTAACTTTCTCAGTTGACCTAAGGAACGGAATTGTTTCGGTGTCGAATGTGTAACCGCTGGGGAATGAAACTTCCATAACAGCCATGTTAGACTTCTCAGTTAAATCTTCAGGGACGAAGCTTGTGCACACGGTGAGATGCAAGAAGTCTTTTGTAGACAGTCGGTTGACCTGTGGATCGAGAACGAATCGCGGCCACACTCCGGTGACGTTCATGTTGTATTTGTAGGAGAGCTGGAGAATACTGAATCCACGGCCTGTTGCAGTGACTTCGATGTCTTTGACGTCAGATGGAAGATCGTACTTTTGAAGGATCAGAGAATTCTCGGCGTTGACATTAAGATTTGCTGCGGTGGCGTCGTTGTACTTAAGAGAGATCTCAACGCGGCTATTTGGAACGAAAATTTTAGTTGCAAGGTTGGACAAAGCTTGAAGACCAACGATTGTGTCTTGCGTTGACTGGAAGCCACCGTTCGCGTTTCTTTGACCGACAAGCCACTTCATGATCGGAACTGCTTCGGTTTCCAAGCCACCAGCAACGAACGCCATCAATCCGTAAGCTGACATCTCCACGTTAATCGCGTTTGGCTGAGAGTTCCATGGGTTCTTCTCGTCTGACTCTGACACGTCTTTCTCCCAGTGCTTCATTCCATCTTTGTTGTCTGCTTTCATGTCGAGTTTGGCAACGAAAGCATCTTTGGAACTGTGTTTTGCCAAATGTAGGGCGTAACTGGCAATGGCAAGCGAATATTTGTCCTCGAGACTGTTGAAGCTTCGCACGACGTAATCCAAAGCTTTGTTGATAGTGTTTTTGTATTGCGGGAATTGGTTTTGGTTCTCCAAAAACGAGATCAAAGTGTAGGCGGTCAAAGCGATACCATTTGCAGATCCGCCTTGCATGTCTTTGTGCGAAATGTGACCAACCTCCGGGAAGCTGCCGTTTGCGGCTTGCACATTCGCCAAGAACTCCAAAGCTTCTCTGATGATTTCTTCGTCAACCATGATGTACTTGGCAGCTTGTCTGAAGGATTTGGCAACAAAGGCGGTCAACCAGGTGCTTCCAGAGTTGTCGCTCTTGCCGAAAGCGCTGTAAGATCCATCGTCGTGTTTGTATGTCAACTCGCGCTGGTAACCAGACTCCATGAATTTCTTGGCTTTGTTCTCGATTTCAGGTGTTAGCTTCCCAAGTGTTGTCAAATAGTTCAAGACGACGATGTTGGGAACGAAATTTAGCATGTTTTGTTCACCGCATCCGTATGGAAGTTTACTGAAAACGAAATGTTATTAAATTTTTCTTCAGAAAGTGTGAATTAGAACTTACATCAACTTATCCAAGTTCTCGATCGATGGTCCTAAAATATCTCCAATAGCTGAAGCTTCGATTTTGGTCGAGTCTGGGACTGCGTTACGTGGAATGTTGATGCTTACGTTGGTCTTGAATTCTGGGTTGTTGCGCAGGTCGATGAAGACAGCTTTGTTCATGAATTGAGTAACACCCTCGGGCTCCACGATCAGCTGTCTCTCGATACCGTCTCCAGCAACAGCTGAATTGGCCACAATCTTGATTGTAATGTGGCCGACTTTAAGTGGGCGGATCATGAACGACACTGCAGTGCCGCTTTCAGACTTCACGAGAATGTTCTTTTTTCGCTCTGGTTCAGATTCACGCTTTCGTCGGACTTGGTTGTCATCTTCATTTGCTTCAGCGAACTCAAATTCACCGTCGGTGTTAAAAAGCGTAACTTCAGCACGTTGGTCAGCGTTCAAGTAGTTGAACACAACGATTGGGATGGCGACAACTTCACCGCGCTTAATCGAGTAAGGCAGATTTGTGGACACAAAGAACGGTTGGAACACGTTGAATTTCGATGGCTGTCTGGTAAGCCCCAAGCCTGTGATCGGGTCCACTGAGAATCCGGTGATGATCCAAGACGTGATTGTGTCAGGAACTTTCTTAGAGATCGTCGTTTTTCCTTCGTATCTGTTGGAATTACATTTAAAACGTTAGAAAATCCTAAATTTCTTCTTCCATCATGCAATTTCCCATGTTTCGTTAGTCACAAAGATTAGATCACCACCGCCAGGAAAGATGAAAGTTTCCTTTGTTAGTCATTCGTGTTAGGATCAACTACCGGCACCGAACTTTTTCGAACTTTACGTACCCAGAAGAGAATGAATTTATGAACAACCATGTGCTTTCAATGCCATGCTTTAAGTAAACTCTTGGATTTTCCCAGCGTGGTTTTGGGATGCGGCTAAATGCGTATGGACCTGCTAGTGGGGGTTTAGTTTGGTACTTGAACGAGTTGGGCGGACCAATATCTGTACGAATTGTCGAGTACTCTGTGTTTTTAGTGTTTATCTCGTTCAAGGTTGGATTGTTTGGGTTCTGGCCTGAAAATTAAACGTTTCAAGACGACTTTGAAAAGAAAAATCTACTAAGTCATGCAGTTATGAGATTTGTACAACGAAGAAAAGAACTACGGAATCATCTACGCTTCCTATTCTATTAACAGAATTCAATTTTGTACCCGAGATCAAAGTTTCCCTCAAAAATCCAAGTCTCGGCCAAAAAATCCAAGTTTTTTCTTATTTCAACTTCTTCTTTCTCAGGTTCGGTATCATCCAGCGATTGCCAGGTTACTGTAGCAGCTTCAAACATCATCATGTATTTATCCACATGTTCTACCTCATCTTCAAGTACGAAACTCTCTTCTATTTCATAGCTCCAACTCGCTAAAGAAATACATTTAAATGAACAATTATCGTTGGTTGATACGTGCAGCCAGTTATGCAAGACAGACTTTTAGTTATAATAACACAAAGTTGACAAAATTACTCGAAATTGTAGCACTCAAACATCCAAGTTTCCGGGAAATTTTTACGAAGTCTTATGTCTTCAACCTTCGCCTTGCTTTGCTGCGGATTTTTTTTTGCTGTTGAGTGTCTTTGAACTGCTAGAGGTCCACCACGTAGCTTGAACACAATTCTTTGTTCTTGAGATTAAAATTAAATGAAAATTTAAAGTTTAAAGTTACTGTTACGAGATCGGTCAAGGCTAAGACAGAGGACAAATGCTTAATTGACTTCATTCACAGGCTTATAAATTGAAGAAACTGTTTGTACCCTTCAGTGCCATTGATTGTGTCAAAAATCCAAGATTCTGGAAATGTCTTTCTGATGACAGGCGAATCAACTGCATCGACAACGTCTGAAGCTGTTCCAAAAGGATGTCTCGTGATTGATGCGAAATTTCTCCTTATTGTTTGAACTTTTCGTATAGGTAGCGGTGATTTTCGATGATTAAGAAACGAGTACGAATAATGGTTGAACTTTTCTAAGCACAAAAACGATCTTGAAAGTTACGTCAAAGCACAGGTTGGAAATGTATAAAACACCATGCTGACAATGAACCGTTGGCCAAACATGTGAATCCAAAAACCAAATATCCACTATTTTTATGTTTTCCCGATCATTCTCAAGCCCCATTTTATTGAAAAGAAATTTGTTTGTACCCTTCAATTGAGTCAAAAATCCAAGACTCTGGAAACGATGATCGAATGTACAGGTCAACACTGCCTGATTGTTCCTTTCTATTGTGTTTCCGGACAAAGTTGCCCTTTAACGCAGAGGAATACGGAATTGCAAGTGGTGCGTCAGCTGGTGTAATAGAATAACAATTGTGCAATCAAACTTGAAGTTGTGGAACAAATTTCACAAACAAAAACCACGAAAACACACTCGGGAACCGAGAACTGACCCAGAATCCGCACAAGTGTCATAAATCCATGACTCTGGGAAGTTTTTTCTGACTTTTATCGGATCTGGTTTTAAGGAGTTTGTTGGGCCTGCGTCGACTCTTCGAAGCATGTTATTGATATTGCCACCATCGGATGCTGCACTGTACATCACAACTCCACGTGGCAATTGTTCTGAAAAGTTCAAGGTTTGTGTTGACAGAGATACCAAGATAAGAATCGGTCCTTTTCCCAAACTACAGAGAGATTAACCGAAACGACTACTACACCATGGCCTTAATAACGATAGCACAAGTGGTGGTCATACTCATGAATTGTCTCAAAGATCCAAGACTCTGGAAAATTCGTTCTGATCGTTGGTGACGTTAGGGAATTTTCTTCGGGGGAATCGTTGGCTTCTTTAGGAATGTCTAAATCATCGGCAATTAGCTGCGTTGGTCCCCTGATTGATATTGGAACCAAGAAGTCAGCAGCTTCAAGATTGAAAACATCTTCATCTCAATAAATCAGCAGAGTCATCAGATCAGATTCAGCGACAACGTTGCGGAACAAAAAAGAAATATGTTTAAAATTTCACTTACGAATTTCTTCCTTTGCGTTTGTGATGATCGCAGCTCCAGATGATTCAAAGTCAGCGTATGTTCCATAGTAATCACTATACCATCTTCGATTCCACTTTGTTTTATCGTTGTACTTTCCGAGTTCTTCAAAGACAGCTGACTTTTCGAGGTCATTTCCCTTCTTAAGCAGCAAAACACTTTGGTCAACGCCAAGAAGACCGACGTATGAATTTGGTTTTGTGTTGACGGAGATGCTGATCTCTTGACCAGGTTTGCCTTGAGGCGATGAAAGTTCAAGGTCGATCTAGAAAAAAACATCTTTAAGTCATCGTCAACATTAAAATGCCACCAATCTTACAAAGTTCTGCAATTCGTCACCAAGTTCAATCTTCAACTGGTCAGAAATCATTTCACCGTCGGGTCTGATGTAGTAAACAATCAAACTTGCTTTCGGAACCATCGCGAACGATGCCAAAAATCTGAAGTTGAAGTTTCTCGAGTTTGGCACTTGAAGCGTTCGCGAAATGATCACATCACCGCGTCCTATGATCTGGTATGTCAGTTGATTCATTTCTTCGGTGGCGATGACATCAACCGAGACTTCTTGGTTGATTTTTGGTCTAAAATTGTTGCGCAATGTTGAGTTTGTTACACAACTATTCGAGTTCGCAAGTGAAGTTGATCGATTTGTGGCTGTTTTCGATTCACATTGCTTGTTGTTCTGGACGTAGCCACCCACACTTCAATCAACATCACTTAAATTAAATATTCAAACGTGCTTACTTGTCAGTCACCACTTTAGCTTGGACGTATTGGCCACTGTATGACTTTGCCTGGCTGACGAATCCCAAGTAGAAATCTGACTCCAAGTACCTTGCCTAGAATCAACAAGTTTCAATGAAAATTTGCATAATTCAATTGGATTTTCTGGAAGCCAAACCTTGATGGAGAGATAAGACGTATTGACGGGAATCAAGATCTTAACGTCAGCCATGCCATGTTCATCGAGAAAGTAATCGACAGAAGTGCCGTTGTCATCATCCCCCGCGTATGACGTGAATATCTTAATCGGATTGACTTTGTCGACTAACGGTGATCCATCGTAGTACTTCACGTGTACGAAGACATTGAAGGGTAAACCGGGTTTGTAGGAGTCGGATTCCTTCTTCAACTCCATGTTGTATTTGAACTTGTGGATGGTGATCTGTGTTGAACCGTTCTGAGGTCTTCCAGTCAATTCTTCTTCGAAAATGGCTTCGAGGTTTACGTAGCGTTCATAATCACCTTCGATCTTCAGTTCTTTTCTGATGTCGAACTCGACAGATCCTTTGCCGTCGACTTGCACAACTTTACGAACAATGTTGTCTTGAATAAATGGTTGAACACCGCCAAGCCAAAGCACTGGATACGCGGAGATCGTGGCTTGTCCTTTGACTGGCTTGCCGTACGTGTACTTCGCCCTGACCGTGGCACGAATTTTGCCATCCTTGAACGTTACATGTGGATCGGAATCGATAATGACTTCGTATTTGGGCAGAACGTATTCCGCGACTTCGAATTCCTTTGTCACATCGTCACCGTCATTTACTTTGACGTGAATCATCCAGTTCCCCATCACCGGCCAGTCCGACAGCTGGAGTTCGTTCTGGTAAACGCCTTTGATCAGCCGCACGTCTGAATATTGCTTCACTCGGTTCTTTCCACCGTCGGTGATGTGAACTTTGACATCTGTGGCCGGGAACGGCCTTGTGTTTGCATCCAAAACCAGAACTCGGAACTGGACCTTATCACCCGGCTTGTAAATTGACTTGTCTGTCTGCACGAACACAGAGTACCGCTTGCTGTTCAAGTCCAAGTCAACGCTTCGATCGAAGGCGACACCACTCAGACTCTTCACATCCAGTTTGTAGTCACCACTTTGGACGTTCTTTAACTGCAGAAAGATCATGAAAACGGTGAATCATCGGAGGATTATAAAGTTTTTAAAGCTAGATTCTTGGATTCGTAGAAAAACGACGTCAATGGTGTGGATTTAACAATGCGGTTGTAAAACCAGTCATTTTGCATCCGCCCACGCATGTCACACGTACTTCTGACGCCATTAATCAGCCGGGACGGGGCAATTCATGAAAGCTCATCCAGTAAACATAAGATTATCAACAGCTGAGAGTTCAAGATCATCGGCGGATTAATCTGACAAAGTCAGTTGTGTCATCTTTATCAACAAACGAAGTTTTTTGAGGTTTTCTTGTTTACTCACATCAAAAACGAGAGTTTGTGTTTGATCATTGGTGAATGTCACGTCTTTCGACTGAATGTACTGCCGGCCGTCGTCTTCGGTGCCGTTGATGCTGACACGGAACGTCTCCGGCTCTTTGTAGCCCTGGCTGGTGGCTGATAAGTGATATTCGGTGTCAGGACGAATGACTTTCGAGCCAACGATTGTGAAAAAACTGCAAAAAGAGAGTTTGTGTAATTGCGGGGAAATCCATAAAATTATTCCGAGAATATATTTAGTTGTGTGTATGTTTTCAAAACAAAGTTTTTCGTGTTTGGAATTTGATAATTGACGATCTGGAAACACGAATATGTGGAGATTGCCGAGAACACCCAAAAAGAATTGCAAATTCCAAAGGAAGAATTTACCACACAAGCTTATTTTTAAAGCTAAACCATTCTACAAGTGGCGACAGTGTTTGTTCTCAATGCCAATGAGTTACCGGGAGTTGCAAACAACACTCGTGACATACTTTTGCACAAAAAATGTGGCGAACAATCAAACACCAATCGCGATAACAGGTAAATTTCACGCTAGAACTTTTTTCATGTCAGATTGCAATCACTCATGGAAATTCCAGGCTATGGAAATTTTCCGCGATCAAATTGCAGTGATATTATCCATAATTGTAGATTAAAATTCACTTAGTAAACGACGCTTCAAGGTTTTGTTTTCAAGTCAAGCATCTGGTCTTCAATTGAATTATTAAATCGAATGTCTCCGGAATCACCGCCAACACAAACGGTGACGTGATTAATGTCAGACTACGCGAAATATTTTATTTCTCCTTCAGTCTCCACTAGTTTGCGTATTTTACTCCGATGACCATTTTTGGAGATCAACACCATTAACTCTGGCACTTAAATCTTGCAACAGGTCTTTGTCGCTTGGATTGCGCCAGAACCGGAAGTGTTTCTTTGTTCTTCGACTCACCCATCACAATTCGCAAGCTGTAACAAAGTGGCTAAAAGAGCCAAAAATATGATGCAGCGCGACATATTTGGTCGCTCTAATAAGATTGCACAACAAACAATAACTAACACCAACAGAAAATCTCTTGAGAAGAAAAAATAAAAACTCTTTGTGAACAGCGCACGCAAGTACCCAATTGCGAATGAAGCGCAAAGCATGCGAGATGGTGAATATAAACAAGCTTGTCTGTTTTTCTCACCGTTCGCTCGCAATTCTCCGCTTCCAGTCGACTGGAAGCGAGTTCGGTTGTAAACAGAGAGAATCATACGAACGATCGTGTGATGGAAAGCCACGAAGAAAAACAACACAAAACTGAAACGATTGGATAGGGTGGAAAAAGTGGATTAGAAGTGGAAGTTAGCGAAGTTAGCTTTTATAAGCCTTTAAGAGCCTTTAATTAAAGAAAGTTTTTACTTCCTATAAAATATAAAAACAAGCTAGAACTGTGAATCATTTTGAAAAGTTGTAAAAACTTATGCATGTCATGAAGTTCCCAATAATTCCACGTTTCACAAAATAATACAAATTATTCTTCAACACAACTAACCTAATGACACCTTTTGTTCTTTGTCGCCCCCATTGCAAATTAATCTGTTTATATAAATAAGCAAGCCTTCATAGCCGGCTGTATTCAGTTCAATAGAAACTTTTCCAGGTGATATGAAAAAATTTGTTTCGGTTGTTATCTTTACGGGGTTTTTTGCGATCAACCTTTGTTCACAAACAGCACCACCGGCAGTCACGTCAACATGGCACAAATTTACAAAGGAAATACAGAAAATGCGACAATCTGGCAAGTTCAATTACACTGAACTTGTCGTTGATCTCAAAGCTTTCACCAGTGCTGTACATTCAAGCGTTCCCAGACCATCACAACAACTTCAAGCGCAGATTCAAAAGGTTCAAAGGGGAATCATGTCAGCAACTGCTTCTGGAAGCCCCGATCCTGCTCATGTTCGATCAGCGATCCAGTCTGCATTTGAACTTATCAACAGCAACTATCCGGAGCTGAAACGAAATGCTAAGTCACTGTAAACTGTGAAACTTTCAAACACATTGAAAAGGAACGAAATAAAGCGTGTGATTTAAAAAATGCTTTTCAAATGGCAAAGTTGAACTGAAAAAGTTTAATTGAGAAAATATTGTCGGTGTGCATGAACCTTCTTTCAGCTTTGGAAAAACCAGAATCGGAGTAAACATACCAATTATCATGACAGACGATGCTCAACGTGATGTTTGTCTGTTGACAAGCTGTGACAGAAATTTTGAAGGGAATTTACGTCAACATCTCCGCATTTGACCAGATTTTGTTTACGTTTAGCGTACGTTACAAGGGATTCGTCACAGACACGATGCAAAAACTTTAATTGGAAAGCCTTTGAAATTTAGTTTTAAGTGAAAAGTAGTCCCAATTAGTTTGAGTAAACATTGAATCGAACATCATTATATTTTTATGCGATGGACTCTGCGTATATATAATGATCGAGCTTCACTATCAGTTCACAAACAAATCTAGTTTCAAACAAGCAAGTTATCAAAGAAAGTATCTAAAAATGAAAAGTGCAACAATTTTATTTGTGGTTGTGACCATCGCAGTTTGCGTTGACTCGCAAGCAGCATCGCCAGCTATGGGTGTAGCAGTTATACCACCTGCACTTTTGGCTCAACTTCAAACTCTTCAAAACGATATGAACCAAATGCAATCGTCAGGGAACTGGGACACAAAGAAGATTGGTACTGATATCCAGGCTGTTGGAACTTCAGTTCAAGCTAAAGTCAACACTGCAACTCCGGCAATTAATAATGAATTTAAAAAAATTCAAGACAGAATCCCAACATTCTTGACTGGAACCGTCGACAACAACATAATTAAGCAGACAGTACACTCAACGTTCATGCTTGTCGAGTCTTTGTACCCTGGAGCAAAGCAAGCAGTTCAGTTCAACGGTAGTCAGCAAAACAATGCACAAATAATGCCGACCCCAACAACATCCGGTTAGACTTAAATGTCAATTACACAATTTTTTTAATTTACAACTTCATTAAAAGCAACAAAAAATCAGTCACATAGTGGTGACAAAAAGCATATCAAGATTTAAAATTTTCTATTTTTGGTTTAATCCGTTTAGGCAGATACAACTCTAATAGTTAAGTTGTAATAGTTGTCTTTGTTTTAGTTAAAATAAAATTGTCAATAACACATCAAAAACTTTAATGATAACTTTGAAAATATAGTTCAATTAGATTGAATAATTTATAAATTATACATCAGGTGCGAACATCTCTTAATATACATAGTGAATTAGGTTCATCGAAATCCACAAATTTGTCAAGTTCCAAGCAAGCATAAATACATTGAAAATTAACTAAAAATTAAAGCTGAAACAATGATTTTCGTGGTTTTCGTGATTTTCACAATTTTCGGCTACGTTCAATCGCAAACAGAACCAGAAATATTAACTCGCCTCCAATCCCTTCACACGGACTTGCGCCAAATGCAGTCGTCTGGAAACTGGGATTCAGAAAATATAAACGCAGATCTCCAGGCTATTGCAATTGCAATTCAATCAAAAATCAGCATTTTACCTCAAGCTGTTCAAGATCAGTTCAGTAAACTTCAAACTGGCTACCAAGCGCTGCAAAATGGGACAACCGGGCGATCAAAGAAGAAATCCTATTGACATTTCAGATTGTAGAATCTATCTACCCAGGTACAAAGCAAGCAATGCTTCGCAATGGAGGCAATTGTAACACTGAAACATCATTAACCGCAGCCACTTCTCTTTAAATTAAATAGTTTTTAGAAGTTTTTGTTCTGTGCGTGTATCTAAAAACAAATTCGCAAAGTAACAAATAAAATGTGATTGACAAGTGATTAAAACTTAGTTAACGACGACCAATTTGTTTGAATGACAAAAGATTTGTTTCATCCAAACATTTAATATAAAAATGAAAAGTTTCATTTGATAAATCATACACAGTTGATTGATTGTGCAAACATAAAACAACATAATGAAAAGTGTTTTGATTATTTTTGCGCTTATCACCATCGCTGCATGCGAAATCACACATCCGCCAGCACCATGGCATGGTCCAACTGTGCCACCAAAAGTTTTGGCTCCACTCGAAGTTCTCCACAAAGACATGCATCACATGATGTTCTCTGACAACTGGGATGCAGAAAAGATTGCTTGTGACCTTCAGGCTGTTGCAGCGGCGGTTCACTCTAAAGTGTTTGCTATTCAAAAGCAATTCAAATACCTGCGCGACAACATTCCAGCACTCGAAGAAGATAATGTCAACAATCAAACAATCAAGCACACGATTTTCTCCTGGTTTGACTTCGTTGAGGTCATTTACCCCGGCACGAGGCAGGCACTTCATCCACACGGTGGTCCAGGAATGCATGTTCGTCCACCACACTCAACTACCGAACCAACATCTGAATAAACTTGCGTAAAACTGAAATTCTATTGCTAGATCTACGTCAGAATTAATAAACATTTATTGCAAACTTATTACAAAATCTTGTCTCGATCGTTTATCTTACCATTGCGATTCGTCACCAAAGTTGTGGTTAAGGATTTTTTTGTTTGCGTTACCAAAAACTTGAAACAACTCAGAAGCAAAAACTTTAATTGCTGGCTTTGAAACCTGCATTGACGTGCGAACAACTTCCAATTACTTTCGGTAGCCAATGAATTGGACTAATGATGGGCAGCAAGTTATTTAACGCAAACATAGCAAAATGTTTGTTATAACTTCACAATCAATTTTACCTTCAAACAAGCAACAGCTGAAATTAAACACGTTGATAATGAGTTGTGTAATAGCTTTAGTCGTGGTTGCCGCCATTACGGTCTGTGTTAACTCGCAAACAGCTTCAACTCCGAGTGTGCCAGCAAATGTCCTGACTCCGATTCAGACACTCCACAATGACATGAACCAAATGCAAGCTTTTGGAACATGGAACGCTCAAAAAATCGGCGCAGATCTTCAAGCTGTAGGTGCTGCAATTCAATCTCAAGTCCCCAGCATACCTCCAAACGTTCAAAATCAGTATAAACAAATTCAATTGAGGATTCATTCACTTCAAACTGGGACAATCGACAGTCAAATGATCAAAGAATCCATCCAAAGGTCATTCCAAGTTTTTGATTCCATTTGCCCTGGAGCAAAGCAAGCCCTTCATCCTACTGGAAATATCACTACAACAAATTCTGTAACAATGGGTTGAGTTTATATTACAATATGACGTTTCAATTATGCATGACAATAAACAGAAATATTTCCCTAAAAAGTTTAAGAGTTTTATTTATTAATTGTTTAGAACCTTATCTGTATAATCATCGCGTTACTTGGTTTATAGTATTGACATGAAAAATGCAAATACTGTAGTCTCAGCCAAAATCAATCTTTCTCACTTCAGATTTCAAAATCAACACACGTTGTTTCGAGATTGAATCCAATTGAAAAAAATTAAGTTCTCATTTATGTCTCATTCATGTCATTACGATCATTACGGTTAAATTTATTTAAATGGATAATTTAATTTCCACTTTTCATTGAAAACTGCACAACTGAGAAGGCTTTGAGCTTCTTTGATTTAAAAAATTAAGTCTCTAAGTTGTGTTCTTCTTAAAGAAAAGTGGAAATTAAATTATCCATTCAAATAAATTTATCAATTTTTCATCCTAATGTCTCTGATATTTTTGAGCTGAGTTCAAAGGAAATTTCCTTCTACATTTCTACTGATTATGCGTATATTCAAAAAACCTTCGTGGCTTAAAGTTTTAGAGGTGTAAAAAATTTCAGCTATGTTGCTGGAGTTTTTCCCTTTGCATCATATTGTTTACCAATTTTGTTCTTGACAACAAATTTGTCATCAAACATAGCAAAAACCTTAATTTGATTGGTCTTTAAAACCCAGTTTCAAGAGCAATTGCTTTCAATAAATTGGATTGGCCATTGAATTGAATATCACGCTGTTTTTGCGCAAAAGCTGACGGGTATATAAAGTGGTCGAGCTTTTTTATCAAGCCACATTCGAATTTTCGTTCAAACAAACAAGTTGAAAAGAAAACCAAAGTAAAAATGAAAAGTGCAACAATTTTTTTCGTGGTCGCCACCATAACCGTCTGCGTTAAATCGCAAGCAGCATCACCAGCTAATTTGCCTCCAGCAGCCATTGCAGCCCTACAAACTCTTCAGGCTGACATCAAAACAATGCACACCTCTGACACATGGGACTCTAAGAAGATTGGCGCTGATCTCCAGGCGATTGGAACAGCAATTAAAGCTAACGTTGACAGTGCCGCCCCAGCAATTCAAGAAGATTTCAAGAAACTCCAGGCTCAAACTCAGACACTCATTGCTGGCACCTCTGACAAAGAAGTCATTAAGCAGACTATGATGTCATCGATGAAGTTGCTGGAAGCTCTCTTCCCAGGAACCAAGAAATTCATGTTCCCAGAAGGCCAGAAGAATGATGGCAATGGAGCTCCTGCCAAATCTAACTAAACTTATAAAAATGGAAACTTCAAAATGTCAACATTCGATGAGACTTGATAAAGAATCAATTGCATGACGGTTGAAGAAACCAAACTTTACTGATTTTTATTCTTCAGCTTTTAATCTTATCGCATCCACTCAACAACTGCTTACCTGTCAATTAAGTAATCGTCAAACCGTAAATTTCCTTAGCGATTACTTAAAATCGCAGTCGTTGAGGAAAATTCAGTCGTTTTAGGAACATTGTCAGATTAACAATGGAAGTTTTTAAAGTGATTTGTGCTTTGGCGCTTGTTCTGGCTTTGACTTCTGCCAAAAATTACAAAAACCACAAAATCGTGATTTTTACGATTGAAAATGAAGAACAGCTTAAAGAACTTCAAAGTTTGGAGATGAATTCTGGGGTGAACATAACAAAATCGTGTTAAAATAATTGTAAAACTAAACTTCGTCATCACAAGGTCACTTTCCTGGAAGCACCAGAAGCTGTAAACACAAAAATTGCGCTAGTCATCCAGGCCGACCTTCTCGCCATGTTTGAAGAACTTGCGTTGGCTACAAACCTGCGTTTTAAGGTGACTTCAGATGACCTTCAAAAGATCATCGACTCCGAAAAGCCCAGAAAGCAGCCAAAAGCTGGGTTTGATCTGGAAAAGTACAACACCCTCGAAGAGATGCACGAATACATGGAAGAAATGGCAACAGCACACAGAAGTGCCAGTGTTTTCAATGTCGGTAGAACAACCGAAGGCCGCACAATCAAGGGAGTCAAAATTATGACCGGTCTTTCCAACCCAGCGATTTTCATAGAAGCGAACATCCACGCACGCGAATGGATCTCATCGGCCACTGCTTTGTGGATTGTTGACAAAATCTTGACCACTACTGATCCTGAATTGAGAGAAATTGTCGATGGTATCACTTGGTATATCGTTCCAGTCACAAACCCTGATGGATATGCCTACACCTACGCCGAAGACGGTGACCGCTTGTGGAGAAAGACGAAGTCGCGTCACAACATCTTCTGCATGGGTGTTGATCCAAACAGAAACTTTGGCTATAACTGGATGAGTAAGAAAGTTGACTTTTTACGAACAAAACTGAAGTTTCTCTTGTTTAACAGTGGGTGGATCGTCTGCAGTGGCTTGCACCACAACTTACGCCGGTCCAAGTGCCTTCTCTGAACCGGAAACCAAAGCTTTGATGGACTTCTACGAGACAGTTCCAAATAAAATGCTTTACCTTTGCTTCCACTCGGCTGCTCAGATGCTGATCTACCCTTTGGGCCACACTATGGAAACTGAAGACGTTCCTAACGTTGATGACTTGGACACCATCGCTGAAGCGGCGACAAAAGCAATCGAAGAAACCCACGGAACAAAATACATTTACGGCAATGGCTACAAAATTTTGTATCAAACATCTGGGTCCAGTCGCGATCATGCTTACGGACATTTCAAGACTCCGTTGGTGTTCACCTACGAGATGCGAGAAGGCCCCGAGAACATCTTCATCCTTCCAGAAGACGAAATCGTTCCAAATGCCGAAGAAGTTTTTGCTTCACTTCTCGCGATTATTGAAACAGGCAAAAGCCTCGAGTACTTCAAAGCTAATCTGTAGATAAAACGCGTTTATTGTGACAATAAAGTTTGAAGAACTCCCGTGGTACTGATAATGAAGGGTTCAATAAATATTGTGTAATCCTCATGTTAAAAACCGATTAATTCGTAATTAAAACTCCATTAAGTTTGAAGACATCATCGAAGATAGTCGACAGTAGCAATGAAGTTCGCCGCAAGCCTTTTGATTGTGGTTCTAGCAATTTACTCGGCGCAAGTCGAGTCAAAAAGCTACAGAAACCACAAAGTTGTTTCATTGACGATCGACAATGAAAAGCAGTTGCAGGAGCTGAAACGGCTGGAGATGCAGTCAGGGGTAAGACTAATCAGCTTGAGATAATTCCATTGAAAGCTTTTTAACAGCAAATTAAACAAAATTTCTTGATAGTTCACCTTCATTGACCCACCAGTGCAAGCCAAAATGAAACTGGACCTCGTAATCAGCCCGGAAATGTTCGCGAGTTTCGAAGAAATGGCTGCTGATAACAATATCAGCTTCAAGTTGTCAACAAATGACTTGCAAAGGTGATTATCTCTTCCCACACCATAACAGCTTTGACAAACTCGCTTCTATGTTTCAGCTGGATCGACCAGGAAAAGCCGATGAAAGCTCGAAAAGATGGATTCGGGCATGATAAGTTCAACACACTCGACGAAATTTACGATTATTTGGATGACTTGGCAGCGGCCAACAATTTCGCAACTGTGCTGAACATCGGCCGATCTTACGAAGCCAGACAAATTAAAGTCATCAAATACACGAAGAACATAAACAACCCGGCGATTTTCATCGAAGCAAACATCCACGCCCGTGAATGGATTTCTTCTGCCACTGCTGTTTGGATTGCGGAAACCGTTTTGACGATTGAAGATCCCGAGATCAGGGAACTCGTCGACAGTCTTACTTGGTACATTCTGCCGGTGACGAACCCCGATGGCTTCGCTTACACGCACGATGAAGAAAACGGAGATCGTTTGTGGAGAAAAACGAGATCGGTTCACAACATTTTCTGCAAGGGTGTCGATCCGAACAGAAACTTCGGTTACAATTTCATGAGTGAATGCGAATATTTTTAGTGGAACCTTACATGTGTCTTAATAGAAACTAATTTCAGGGGGTGGATCATCATCGGTGGCTTGCACTGACACATACGCTGGGCCGACTGCGTTCTCCGAAAGAGAGACACAAGCTGTCATGGATTTCTACGCAACGATCGCTGATAAATCACAGGCTTACATTTCCTTCCATTGCGCTGCTGAGATGCTGTTGTACCCAATGGGACACACAATCAGCACTGAAGACGTTCCTAATGCACAGCATTTGGTAATCATAAGCTTTTTCTAATGCATTTCAAAGTTTTAACAATTATTTTTCTTTTTATTTAAATAAGCACGACATTGCCGAAATCGCCGTTGAAGCTTTGTTCCAACGAAATTCTCGTCGTTATGAGTTTGGAAATGTCATGGAAGCTCTCTACATTGCCAGTGGTTCCAGCCCTGATCATGCTTATGGCGCCTATGGAACTCCACTTGCTTACACTTATGAGTTCAGAGCTGGTGTTGACACCGGCTCACGATTCATTCTTCCACCTGAAGAAATCATCCCGAACAGCCAAGAAGTTTTCGACTCGGTTTTGGCTCTGATCAAAGCTGGAAAGGAACGCGGATACTTCCAAGTTGCTGAATAAGTTTCTGTTCGAAACTTTTTTTCATTAACGACATCTTATGAAAAAGCACTGAAAAGCAACTCTAGTCGCCAGTTTACTAATTAAACACTGAAATGTCCCGACCACGTTTAAAAGTTGTAATAAAAGTTCGTTGCTAATGAAAACGCGAGTCTCGTTAAAATTGATCGACTTCGTGTGCCTGCACACGCTTGGAGACAGGTTGAAGCACTGCGCTTTAAGTATAAAAGGTGAATTCAATCACTAGACAAGTCACCAGTTTTGCTTAGTCGACCGTGAAGCGAGATTTGTGGATTTGAAGCAGATTAAAATTCAGAAGTCAACATGAAACTCCAAATACTACTGATGTGTTTTGTAGCCATCTTGGTTGCTGGAAATACAACATTTCCGTCATCTCTGCCTGAAAGTGGATCTAGTATTCCCCCGCCTGAAACTAGTGCTAGTACAGATGATTACTACGACACTTCCAACGGCACCAACACAACCGAATATGAAAACGAATATGGGTGAGAACGATTGACTCAATGTAAAACTTTTTCATTGCATTTTTTAATTCATAATAGATGTGATGATAACGATGATTACGACGAACATTACGGAGAGTTTGGATTCTATGATGACAACGGCACGTATATCTACTATGATGACTATCCTTCGCAGAATGAATCTATGCCAGAACCCGTGTAAAGCTGGAAAAAGGTTTCAAAGTACAACGCATGATCACAAAACACTACGCAGCCTTGGTGCAACAAATGGAGTTTCAAACCAGCTGACAACTCATTCTAAAACACAAATTTCTTCTTTGTTTCTACGGTAGTCTTTCGGGTAGTTTGAAAGATGAATAATTTTAAGGTCGACAAGTAAATTGGTCATGTTAGGTTAAAGACACAAATTTTTTTAGTCGATACGGTTTGTGTTCACCTTAAAATATGACGGGGTTGTGTGAACACGATCACAATCAATTAATGCTTTAAAATGCTGGAATAAATAAATATCACTGTTAACAAAACGAAATCTTTTCAAACTCCTTGTTTCAACACTTCGATTGAAATTCTCGGTTAAACACGTGAAAACACACTCTTAGCTTGTAGTTAGAAAATTTATTTCCTAAACGACTATCGAATAGTTAAAAATTCAGTTCTGTGGACTGAAATATTTCGTGTATGACGTAAGCAAATCGTCAAGCTTGTAGCCTTGGGTAGTTTCAAACAAAAGTTTTGCGCCACCCATCATGTTGCCGAATTTGATTTGGAAGTAAGTGTTACCGGAACTCCAGAAGTTCATTTCACCGAATTCATAAGACTTCAGAATTTGCTGTGAAATTGAAAACAGTTTAGCCATGTCCTTAAAATTGAAACATTCCATCGTGCAAACCTTCTTCACCGTTTCCAAGATGTGGAAACCATGGCGATTGATCGCAATCAAAAGCGTTTCCGGGTACGAACTGATCGTTTTCTGGTTCACCACAAAGAAAGTTGACCCAAAAGTTTCCTGTTGCTGCAAGAACTTTAAGAACTCGAGTTTGCATTCACTTTCGGTGAGTTCTGAAATAATTATTCACGTTATTTTTTTAGTATTTTTCGAGGCTAAGCTTTTAAAACGTTTTGTTTTGAAAGAAAGTCGTGACTTCGTCGTGAAGTCTATTTTAACTTGCCCATTTGCTTGGAATAAGCGTTGATGATTTGTTTCTTCCAATCGTCAATTTTCTGGTCAGCCAAAAGATCATCGGGCACAAGCTGTCCGATCAGTCCTTGTTGACTTTGGAACTTCGAGCGATCCATACCGAAATGCGCACGGTAGATGATGCCGCCGACCAACGCTGCCTCAGATTTGGTGACCTTAAACAAAAACCATTGAAATTGTGCCAAAAAATCTTTGTTTTACTACCTTGTAATAGCCATTCAAGTACTTTGGAAGTTCCTGATAGAAATAGAACGTTTCATCAGCCACTGCGTCTCTGCCTGGCGTGAAGTTGATCCAAAGTTTCTTCAAAAAGAAAAGCTGATATTGAACTTGAACATTATTTTCCTTCGTTCTCGCTGGCATTTGGCTTTCCATGACGAAGTTTACAAGTTCGTAGATAAAGTCGAAGATGAAGAAGTCTTCCGGAACGCTGATGACTTTGTCGGTGATTTTCACAAACAAACTGAAGCCGTCTGAAGATTTAATTTTGAAGCTGTTTGTGATTTGAGCGATCAAGTCCCTTGCTTTTGTAGACGACTCGATTTGGAAAGCTTCGTCGGTGTCGTCGGGGAAGTAGACTTTGTGGAAAATCTGAATTGTTCGCTGTCGAATGGATTCAACTTCGACGATGTACGGTGGATACTTTCGGGATCCACTTCGGATAGTTTTCTGGATTCTTTGCAGTGAATCCTTGGCGACAGGATGCGGTCGAGTTTTCAAAAACTCTTGAAGTTCCTTCAACAAAGTCTGAGACGGAAGTAGAAGTCCTGTTGCCAGCCACATCAAATCCCAGCCACGTTCTTCACTTGACTTGATGTTGTTCTCGGTCAACTGCTTCATAATCTGACAGTAAAGTTCGTCACGCAGTACTTCATCTTCAAAAGCAGGCGCAAAAATTTCGTCAGTGTTCAACATCAAATTCCTGGCCTGCGGTAGATCGCCCATGTACTTCATGATGAAAACAAACATCTGAACTGCTTTTCCAGCTTTGTCAACGTCACCGTACAGCTTCATCAACAGTGGCGACTTGATTGGTTCCCTTGCGTAGCTCCACAACTCGCCGTGCTGTCGTCTCAATGTATTGATTGTTCCATAGGCGTTGGAAATTCTGAAATAATTTTTCTTATTAAATTCTAAAAATTGAAATAAAATTTTAAAACTCACTCAATGTTAGGTCTGAAGCAGTCGCCAGCATATTTTCTTAAGTTGTGCATCTTCTGACGTTGAATCGTGCTGTAATTGCTTTTTGGCTGTGTCTGTTTCGTTGCATCTTTTGCGAATAACTGCAGAACTTCCTTTTTCGGAGGCATCATGCATGGCAGAATGTACGCCGATTCAACTGGAAAGTAGCCTTTCTGTTCGTTGACAGATCCAAGCGCCCATGTCGAGTTCAAGTTCGAAACAACTTCCCCAGGTTGATCGAGAGTTATCAAGTCGCCCTTTTTCAAGCTCAAGTACGATTCATCAGTCGACGATTTTGTGAAATTTTGAATTGCAACTGCGTACATCGATTTCTTTTTCAATTGAGTCAACAAGTAGTTGAGCCACTTGAAGATGGTCGGAGAATCGAGCGACTGGAATTTCAAGATTTCGTTGGCAACTGTTGTGATCGTGAAGCTTTCTGAGACGTTAGAGTCTGTGCTTTCCTTTTGGGAAACGTTTGAAATCTCAGCAAATGAAAGTTCCAACTGAAATAGATTTGTAATTTAAAGATTTCTCATGTTCAAGATTCAATGACTTACCAAAACTTGTTCCTGGCTGTTGATCAAGTAAACACCTGACCAGTTCAAAGCTAAAATGAAAACGTTTTGTGCTGGATCTGCAATTGCATCGTCGATCTTCAGAACTTCAAAGAATCTGGAAAATTTCAACGTCCAAGTGATTTTGGCGTAGAACACCAAGTCTTCCTTAGCTGCAATCTTCGGCAAGTTTTCACGCTTGCATCGACACTTTTCGAAAGCAGCTGAAGCCAGTGCTTCCCATTGGTCTGCAGTTTCTGGGCGGTAGATTGACTTTGGAAGGTATTCCGGCAGCTTTTTCAGCATTAGTTCCTTGTCGTACTTGGCACCAGCTTCAGCGTAGAATGACAGAGCGGCAATCATTGCGATGTCCTTCTCAGAGGTGCAAATGTAGTCGCCAAAGTTGATTCCCTTTGAAAGCTGGTGGAAAATCAATTCTGTAGCGACGATGTCGTCACTTGGGTTGTGCCACGGCACGAACATTTCCTTTTGAATGTAAAGTTCCCACTTAACAGCGCGCTCGTTCATGCCTTGTTCCTTGGCAAACTGTTCACAGCTGGAAATTGCGTCGAATAAGAATTGGTGTTCACATCCCAAAGTCATCACTTTGTTCATGATTGTGATGAAAAGTGAGAAGCCAAGCAAGTCCTTCATGTTGATGGCTTTTGCGACTGCGATGCAAACTTCTTCGGAAGTCGAAGCTGAATCGATTTCAACTTGGATCGACGCTTCGTTCATCAAGTTTATCGTGACGATGATTGGATCTGTATTTTTGCAGCCCTTCAGTTCCAAAGACGATGGCGGCTGCTTTCGTGGACCGTTCTGCATGACTCGGTCCAATCGTTTTTCGCAGTACGGTGCGTATAGTTGCGGTCCATTACGAATGAACTGCCTCAAGTACAACTCAAAACTGTCCGAAGGCGGGAAGCAGCCAATGCACAGCGACAGCAAAATCCAACCCTTCTTAAACGAAATTGAATTTGGATTGTCAGTCAGCTGCTTGCAGATTTGACAGAAAATCTCGTCGCGAAGTTCTTCACGAAGAATCCCGTGGCCGATGATGAAGTGTAGTTTTTCAACGTGGCTGCTTCGTGTATTAAGCCAATCTTGGTAGTGTTCTAAGCCCGCCGAATTTTCGATCAACTGGCGAACTTCGCGTGGCAACTTGTTCTTTTTTCTCAAAGTCTGGCTCATAAGTTTCTGCTTCGACTTGCCAAACTGCAAGATTTCTTGGAATTCTTTGCTGTTAGCAGTTGCCTTGCTCAACGTTGATGTCAGCTTCTGCATGATGTTTACGCGCTTGGAAGTTGCATTTTCTTCTTCCAAATCATTCTCGTACTTAGCTTCACCCATGTCACCCATGAACCTCAAAATCGTGATCCACAGCGCTTGGGCCGACAGCTGCGACTGAACCGCCAGGTCCAAAAGCGACGTCTTCAAATGTCTCTGACTGAACTGGTGCGAAGCGTTACTCATGAAGTAAGTGGCAGCGAACTTTTGAAAGGAATACGCAGAGAGATCTTCGTTGAAACGTTGTTGTGCTGGTTCCAGTCGAATTGTCTCGGTTTGGGTGTAGATTGTGTCATCTAGATCGTCAGTGCTTGTGCCGCCGTCCTGAAAATGTCAATAATTCAGTAGCTAAATTGCTGGCTAGTTTATATGTGACCAGAGACAACTTTAAACGTAGAATTGAACTAATTTTTGAATGTTCTATGCTTTGAAAAATGTGTATCTGTTCAATACACTTTGATTTTTTGTGCTTAATCAAGTCTAATTTAAAGTTATCTTTTGTTCAGTGTACCTTTTGCAGTCACCATGAAGTGTACTATGATCCACATTTGATTAGTAATAAAGTTCTCTTCGTGTTTGTGCCAAATTCACCGTTTGTATGCGATTACTCATCAAACTACAACATTGATATGATTTATCCAACACACGCGACGACCTTCCCCGATAAAACCAATAAAATAAAACGAGCGCGCTCCGAGTGTTACCTTTTGTTATCTACCGAAGAGGGCTCAATGAAAATCCACATCGCGATAAGGGTACAAAAACAACGATCGATGAGTTGGAACAAAAGCGCCATGAATCGAGAATTTAAAATCAGTTCACTGTAAGACATGGACGGGGTGGATGTAACAATGAACACGAAAGAAAATGTGCGGAAAATACAAAGTTATGTCTTGATGGCTAGTAATGTGATGTGGCTGGAAAATTACGTCATTTTTCACGATTCATAACTTGCAAGGTTGTTTCACGGTTATCACTTTATATTATTAAAGCTTAGTCGAGCTTTTAAACCTGACAAGCTACGAATCATGTCAATTCAACTCAGTAAAACCATGAAATAATGAAACTTAAACATCGAAAGTCGTTGATAAACATTTATTCGTGCAATCGTCACAATCGATTATAACTTTTGATTCCTGTGGTGATTCTGTATGCTTAGTGTTGGTGGGATGTATGAATGTCTGATTGTGACCCGACTCAAAGTCTGGTTGACGAGTCATAGTGGTTGAAGGGTCGAGAGAGCAGTTTGGATGGAATGTGCTTTAAATGGCGACTTTTATCCTCGAGATAAGAAATCATTTTGCTTACTTTGAATGATGGCCCGCGCTGAACGTTTTTCGGCTTCAGTTTTGGTGTCTGAAGATCGGTCAAGAAGCCGAAAACGTCGTCGACCATGTTTGTCGATTCGTCGATGTTTATTTGGTGCTGTCGTTTAGTTTCCTTTTCCTTGTCAAGCTTGAGTTCTTCGTTGAGACGTGCAAGACGTGTAAGGAAGCGATTCTCTGCTTCTTCCTTCCAGTTGGCGTTTCCAGCACGTTTGAGCTGCTGTTCTTCTTGAACTCGGAGTTTTGCGAACTCGGCCATCCTACGAGACTTCTCGGACATTTTGCCGGCCAAGTTCTGGCGTGTCAAGAAGCCGCGACATTTTGCTTGAAGTCCAACAATCGTCTTGCGAGTCTCGACGAAGCTATTTCGCTGGTCTCGCGAGTGAACAGCTGCTTGAAGTCGGTGGAATCCACGTCGCATGACCAAGAACCTTTGTCGGTAGCCACGCGCTCTGAAATTTTTCTGAAGCACGATCGCTGCTTCTCGGTGTCTTCTGATGAACCGTTTGAAGATCATTCTTCTGAAACCACGTTGAATGATCGCAATGCTTCTCGCGAAAACTTCCGCACGCATTTTTTCAAGATGCTCGTCGTGAAATTCTTTTAAGAATATTTTCGTCTTCCCCAGAGCGAACGTCGGCATTGACTTCAAAGCTTCGTTGCAGATTTTGGCAGCGGCGGTTCGAACGTCAGTTTTGTTGGTGATTCCATTAACCAGGAATCGATATCGCACAACAAAGTCTTTGTAAGAGTGACGGATGGCGTAACCAGCCTTTCTGATCTTTGCTGTTTCCATCATGCCAGAGTAGCGAAGCTGCCGAATGCACAATGACTTGTCGAGGATCTAGAAAAGCGAAAATTAAAATTTGCAATAGAAAATTTGAGTTTCAAACTTACGTGTGGCTTCTGAAGTTCATTTGGCTTGATGCACCGCACAAACGAAGGTTGACACGCCAGCAAAGTCTTCATCAAAGCTTCCAAAGAGTTTCTGAACTGAAGTGACAGTGTGACTGACTTCTTGGTTGTGTCCAATGCGTCGTCGGTGGAGAACAAATCGACCAAAAACGAGTTCGACGACTTCAAGACAAGTTCCTTCAAGTCCATGTTGAATGAATCGCGATTCTTTTCCAAAAATCCATTTGGATCGTAGAAAACACTGCCGGCAAAGTGTTGAATTCCAAACTGAACTGAGTTCTCGTACTTCGGTTTGATGTAAATGCTTTTGGTGCCATGTGTTGCATGAAGCTTTGCGACCAAGGTTGTGTCTGTGCCTTTCGGAAACACTGTTTCTTCATTGATCAACGCCATGATACTCATCGGCTTTAGCCCGATCATGTCCAGAATGTTTTGATTGTCGATGAACGCGATGTTCTTCCAGTTGATGCCTTCGCTTGTGTATTCTTCCTGTTCCAGCTTGAAAATGTACTTGACAAAGAACTGCTGAAGGTTTTCGTTCGCGTAGTTGATGCAAAGTTGTTCAAACCCGTTGACATCGAAGTTCTCGAACCCAAAGATGTCGAGAACACCGATTGAAGTTTTGTTCCTGACGACTTTGAAGATGGTTTTGTTGATCTTCTCAACGATTCGAACAAATATTTTCCCGTAAATTGCTTTGACGAAGGCGTCGCGTGCTTCAACGGCTTGTTCTTTAGACAAATTCGAAATCACGCGTTCTCCGTGCGCGAAAATCGTCTTTTGAATCAAGGCATCGTTAAGCAGGTTCTTCTGCACTCCAAGAATGATTGCAATTCTGGTCATGTTGATGTTGTCAGGTATTTCACAAGAGTCTAGGTTCTGCACCACCGTCGGCTTGTATTTCAGGTTCCCGATGTGCAGAATTCCCGACAAAAGCTTCAGAATCTCCCAAAAGTCTTCGTCGGAGAAAGACAAAATCTTCATCGCCGATCGAATTGCAATAAACTCGCTGCCGTCGTTGCGTTGTTCACACACAGTTACTGACCCTGATGTCAAGTAGTTGTACTTTGAAACGTCTTCAAGTTCAAGTCGCTTCTTTTCATCCTTCGTCAACCCCGCCAGCATTGCATAGAAAATGTGATAATTTCTCTCGCCTTTGCTGGTCGAAACGATTCGCGACTTCTCAAGCAGGTAATGTTCGATCTTAGCGCCTTCAATCGCGCCACTTGCATTGAAGAAGATGTCGATGTACTTGCCAAACCTTGACGAGTTGTCGTTTCGCACGGTTTTGGCGTTTCCGAAAGCTTCCATGACTGGGTTGGCTTCGAGAATCTGCTGTTCGATCCAAGAGTGCTTGCCACTCACTGCCGCCAGGTACTGAAGGATCAGCTTAGTGCTTTCCGTCTTTCCAGCTCCGGATTCACCTGAAATCACGATGCACTGGTTCTTCTTGGATGTTATCATCTCCTGATACGCGTTGTTGCCGATGGCGAAGATGTGCGGTGGATGAACCTTGTTCGGCGTTGGATTCGGGTTCTTGTAAAAGTTGATCTGGTTGTTGGTGTAGATCGGAAGAATCTCGTAAGGGTTTATCGCCACCAGCATGCTTCCAATGTAGGTCTGGAATGTGGCAAGCGTTAGCGAACTAATCTTCAACACCTGGTCAGTGATTACTCACATAAATCTTCTTCTCCCGGTACCGCATGTACAAGTTTCGCAAGATTGTGAACTCTTCAAGTTCAAACATCGTTATCATGTCGTCAACGATGTCTTCCGACGTCGAATGCATCGACTTAAGGATCTTTAACAAAAAGCGTTATCGATTCGCCTATTTATACCAATTTTATTACTCACTTGGCTGTTCGGCACCCACATCTCTTTATCGTCATCATTCAACACCAAGCTTTGTTCTTTATCGGTGCGGAGAATTTTACCAGCAAATGGAAGCTCGTAAATGTCTTTGCTCACGGGCTTTACCCAGACCCATTCACCCTGTCGAAAGATTTAGAAAAAATATTTGAAATCTCTATTGTTGTGAGTCAGCTCGTAAATATTTCATTGACATTTTTGGCCTTTTGTCTATCTTATCGGCCGATAGCAGGCGGCAAGTGGCCGCAGATAAAATAACAAAAGTTCGCCAGACTTTCGGAAAATCACTGCCTAATTCATCACTTTTTTGCACGGTTTTCACGAAATTTATTCAAACGAAGCGTTGATCGATGAATAATCAATCACAAAAACTGTTTTTGCGAATAGATAACAGTACATAGCTGTCAAACTATGACAAAACTTTGTTTCACATCCAGTGTCAACTTACAAAAGCTTGCATCGTGCTTTCGATGAAGTTTTCCTAAGAATCAATGGCCCAATTGGAAATTATCTCTGCTGATAACCTTTTTACACTAAATTAGATAAATTCACAGGCAGCTTCTGTTTTCACGCCTTAACACTGCAGCAATCGATGACTAACTAAATGAGAATCTCTCGCAGGTAAACTCGCAAGCTGAAAGTCTTATCGCGCTTTTACGATAAGAAAATTGCCAGTAGAAAAGCTATTTTCGAAGTCATAACGACGGTTTATGATGCTTTTGATTGTAAGGTAATTAAGTCTGAATACAGAAGATTGCAAGTGAATGGAATGCAATCTAATTGAAATAAACGCCCGTGAATTATCAGAAGGGAAAACCAAATTAACAGACAACCTGTGTGACCTGTCGACTATCAAATCATTCAAATCATTCATTTGCAGTTGTTCGTTCAAAGAAGTTGGTGGTCGTTGAGAACGATGACATTATTTCTGTTATTTCCCATTATGTGCCACGCTGCGGTGACACAAAAACCTTGCCCAGCGGATGTTCCTAAAAGTGTAAGCTTAAAAAGTAAGAAAAAGATTTCAGACTAATCGCTTAAATAAGAAAAATTTGGATTGGATTGAAAGCCAAGCGTGAGCGGACGACTACAACAAGCAGCGATTATCTGAGAAAAGAGCCGCGTGAAGTTTTGACCTGGAAGCATTTTAATAAAGCATATTTGGACTGACCAAAGTTAACTTTTATTCAGCGTTATCCAGAAAGTGAGCTCGCAACTTGTCAAGAGCTCTAAAGCGATGTGAGATCGTGTTCTTTGTCTCCTTCGGCAGCTCACCGTAAGTCTGATCGAAACCGTCCGGTTGAAAGATTGGATCCCATCCGAACTCGAGTCTTCCTCGTGGGGCGACGATCGTGCCGTGAGTAATGCCTTGGAACAGGATGACTTCCGAGTTTTCTCCTCTGCTGTAAGCGAACGTGCAGATTGCTTGCGCTGTCTTGTCCTCAAAACCTGCGAGTAACTTATGCAATCCCTCTGGCCCGAGTTTGTCTACAAACCATTTAATGTACGGGCCAGGAAGTCCTTTAAGTGCGTTGAACGCAAGACAAGTGTCCTCTACGATCACCGGGCCTTTGACATGCTTTGCTGCTTGTTGGCACTTGATGATGCAGATCTCGTCGACTTCTCCTTGGAGTTCTAAAAGATTGACTCTTCAATAAGTGAGTTTCTTGGTGAATTTCCCGCCTTACCCGGTAAGTCGATCTTCTCCGACCTGACATCGTAAGGGAAGCTAGTTCCCAGAATCGCCTTGATCTCCTCGAGCTTCTTCATATTTCCAGTTACAAACGTAAGCACTCTACTCATGATGACACCTTTGATTTCACGAGATTCGTAATAAATCAGAATGCTAAGTTGTTGTTGGCGAAGCTTTCTCACTTTCTCTTCGACCAATACCTTCCCTCTCATTCACTCATTCAGCCTTCGACCGTAGCCTTCCCTCTACTGAGCTACTGAGTAACGGGCGCGTTCAGTTAAACTTTCATTCTAAATTCTCACGATTTTCATCAACACATCAGAAAAATGGCTCACAGTACACCACAAGGCGCTAACCTGCTGAACGGATGGCGCCGACTTGGTCGTTGGGACACCGGCTTGTCGACGCGCCTGCCCGAAGCTTACAGAAAATTCTTCAAGGAATGGAAAGAGACGATTCCCGCTGCAGTGCATTACATCCCGAAGGAAGGGCGATTCGAACGCAATCCAGTCACCGGCGAGGTGAAGCCTGTGCAGAACGTGCCTCTGCCGTTGAAGAAGGTGCCGGAAGAAGACCATGGATTCTGGGGCGGCGAAGCGATCATCAAAGGTTTTCAGAAGAGAAATCCATACAAACGGCGTGTTCCACACTTCTGGGTGCCAGTGCTGAAGCGGTCCGTGCTTCACAGCGAGATCCTGAACGAGCATTTCTCCATGACGGTGACTGAAAGGACCATCCGCAAAGTTCTCGAGCACCACGGATTCGATCACTTCTTGCTAAGGTCTCCGGCTTGCGAGATTCGCTCGCTGTTGGCACTGAAACTCAAGCAGCGAATGCTCGACAGCCTTCAGAAGGGCTGTCCCGAGTGGGCTGACGATCAAAAGCGCAAGACTGAAGTGCTTAAAGAGTACGGACAATATCTCCAGCAATACACACCCGAAGAAATCGAATGGTACGGCCTTAGCTGGGACGAAGCCATCAAGAAGATCCGCCTCATCATCGACGCTGAGAACCCAATCGTGCCCCACAAAACGTTGTTCCGCAGCAAACTCATCCAGCAGCTGAAGGAAGCTGGTGTTGAGGAAGCTCAGGGAGCGCTGGAAGGTGCCAAGTGAGTAGAAATTGTGCAAATATTGATTTTTCTATTGTGTTTGACCACTTCTCCAATGTTTTAACGCTTTTTTGAACACTTTTTTAGAGAACCATCGTCGTGGGTGCAGAAGATCAACCCGTTCTCTAAGAAAGAAACATAAGAACACCCTGCCAAGCAGTCATCCAGTATAGTACCAAGAGTCAAACAGCTTACAATAAAGAATTTAAACAGAAAATTTCCTTTAATGATTCAACGAGAATTAATTTAATCACGAGTTAAGGCGAGTTGCACCAGCGGCAAGACTTTGATCGACGACAAGTCGGCGAGAACGGCTTCGATACTTTCGATCGTCGACACCTGCATCAAACTCTCCTTGCGGAAGCTTAGAATTATGATGGCGAGAAGGGACAGAATTTCGAGGGAATCGTAGCCGAGAATCAAATCCCAAAGGACGAGAAGCTCTTGTGGCTGAAGGTGTCCGCTGAATGCACGCATCAGCCATTTGAACACAACGCGGATCCTTAAATTAAGAGAAATCAGCACAACATTCCTGTTTATGATGTTCAACTCACGGTTGGATCTGAAGTTCTCGGAAGTGTGACCACAAACCAGGCTCGTGAGTCTGGAGCAGCTTCTCGAAAAGCAGGCACAAGCTTACGATCCCTTGATTGTGCGTGTTCACACTAGTCAAGCGATGGCAGTAACGAATGTAAAATGCACGGAATGTGAAGTACAAGGAAACTGGTTCATCGAAGAGATAACAGAACGGGGCGGCGAACATGCAAATGCCGTGGAAGGGAACAATTCCGCATGGCGGTGTCTCGTATTGCTTCAACTTAGCGGAGCTGATAAAATCGTTCTTGATCATCTCGGCGACTTCAGTGTCGCGTGAGAAGCACAGCATGACTTGGTAGATGATGTCTTCGAAGACAAAGTACTGATCGTCATTGGTGGCCGTCAGTTGAACGTCTTTGAACACCAGTTTATCGACTATTAGGTCAGTCGCAAGGACGTCGGCTTTTAAATCTCCCCAAGCTTCGTGGTACTGATGAAGAAATTTTATCATCAAGACACATTAACTCTAACTCAAGACAATCTTAAACCAACTGAACTCACATGTTCTTCAATCTGACTTCCCAACACAATCGACCAGAGCTTTCCCCGCAGTGGCATCGGCGTCAGTCCCTTCTTCAACATCTGCTGGCACAGCGGTGCATGCCTGGTCGACATTATTTTCTCGCACGTTGCCGACCAGTCGTTCGTGTTCATTTCGTTGCGCAACAGTTCTGCAAACACGACTCGTAGTTCGAAGAGATTTTTGACGGGCAAGGCGATGTGTGAGAACTCCCATTTGGGAACGACGTTGTCGTCGATGTCGTGCTTGTGGTTCGCAGGTCCCTTTAACGACAAAAGCACTTCGAGAAGGTCTTTCGGGGCGTAGACAGGCCGGTAGTTTGAAAGGTCGACTGTGAAGTTACTCAACTCATCCCATTTGTTTGTCAGTTCTTCCCTCTCTGGCTGTGCGCGCAGCTGCCCTTGAAGTGGCGCCTTCAGTTCGGTACTCATCGCGTTGAGTGATTTGCGGACCCGTCGCTCCCATTGAATGCCAGCTCGGCGTAGATAGTTCAGTGGATCAGTCTGCGGATTGAACAAATCGTCTAAAAATCACCAAAAACCATCGAATCTCACCGTCTGCATCGATAACTTGACTTCGTTCTTGATGGAATTCCGTATCAAATGGAAAACAATGTTTCGAATCTCCGTCTCCAGTCCGTTCCGCTTCATCGACTGTTCCAGCGTGTGCTTCATATCATCCTTGCAGACTTCCGGCGAACACGCCAGTTTCTACGGGAAAAGTTGTACCGAAAATGATTTTTGATCGACGCTTCCGAGCGATTGACATGTGACGGCCACTCACCTGCACGGTCTTGTAGAGATTGCTGTAAACTTTCATTTGCTTGACGTCCTCCGAAAACTTCAGTGCCGTGTGATGAATCGACGCCTCTCGTAGCTCCTCCATGCCACTGCTAATCGACTGCACTCGAGTGGAGTTTGAAAAATTCGAGTGAAATTGCGCTATTAAGGCAAACGACTGGATGTTTGTGACGACTAAACGAATGCGCGGGTGGAAATTGTCGCCATCGATCGTTCCTCGCCAGAAATATCCAAGAGAAGGTAAAAGCAACTGAAACGACGACAAAATTGCACAAGGCAAGAGAATTTCAAGATTTTGAGGAATGTTGGAAAATAAACAAACAGAAAATTTATTTCGAAGTCATGGCAACCTACATGCGAGCGTCGCCGCGTGTGCACTCGAGAACATGTTTTTTCAAATTAATCGCTTGTGCAGTGTTCGTGATAAAGAAAACTTTTCCACTTAAAACCTTACCGGTGGAAAGCAGGTAAATTGGCGAAGTCAAAGCTTCACACTCGGTTTTTCACGTTGAAGGAATGTTGGAAAATCAATTTTGGAGAGAATCTCGATTTGAGAAGAATGTAATTTAATTGAAAATGTTAATTTTACTACAAAATCGATGGATTCCTGATTGATGAAACATATTTCCGGTACTTGCCCTAATTTAAATCAAGATTATTACTTGCTGATGACCTTAAACTTTTCGCTAATCGAATTTCTAGACAGTCGAGTGGAAAATGTTCGTGTTCAAAGTCGTCGCTGCTTTCAGCTTAATTTCTATAGCTTCAGCTTGTGTAAAAAGTCACAAAATTTAATTTAATTTAATTTAATTTTAACACATTTCAATTTTTATCTCCAGGATGCATACAAGATATCGTTTTCCAACCTAAAAAGTTGCGGTGGAACTGACCAGATCATTACACCGATAAATCAGTCAGTGGAAGTCACCAAAAATTGCGAATTGGTGTCAACTTCCTGCGCGTTTGTAAAGCCATACCAAACTGCGACGGTTTGTTAAATCAGAAGTCTTAACAAATTTAAATTTTGTTCACGTCGCTTTATTAAAAATCAGATGATTTCGACAACCTCAGTGAATTCCGTCGTTGTTCAACGCTCCAGCCACAATCTTTGTCAACCAAAAAATATCCCGGAAATACATTTTACCACTATACTTGGCATTGGAATTCCATTCGGCTGTCCTTATAATGGAACTTCCGTTTTCTGCCACAAAACACAAAAGGCAATCATGCTTTCTCGCGCTTCTCAAAGGGTTCTTTCGTTGTTTTCGACCTCAACAGAAGCGCATTTTGAAATACGCATCGACCACGACACTGGCACATCCTGCTTCAGCGGTACCACTGCGATCAAGAAAAAAACGACGGATTAAATCTCGAGTGTTGAGAAATTAACGCTTTTGCTTGTAGAAAGAATAAAATGTTCTACAAATCTGTTAAAAGATGTTAACTTTCAATTTAGTCACTGTTTTCAACATTATTTTCATAGCAACAACTTGTGTAAGCAATCACGATGCTAGCGACAATGCCACGGTATTTGAAAATTTTGAATTTTTTGTATGAAAAAATTCGTGCTAATGTTGTGCTAATGTCGTGCTAAATATTTGAAATAAGACAATCCGAGTTTTCAATGAACGAAAATATATGTTCTTTAATTTTGATTCGAGAACGTTTGTGAGCTGTAAATATTGTTCATTTCATTAAAATAAAGCATTTCTTTGATTCTAGTTCACGCATCAACTGTAAAAAGGACTGAAAATAAGAAAAAAACTCGTGCCTTGAAAAATTAAATGACCGCTCGCGAATTTAGCATAAAAATGCATTAGTGTAGTGTTGAAGTGAAAAGAAAATCATGTTTTCACACGTCAAGTTTTCTGAAGAAGTCAATCTAGGTTTAATTTATGATTAGCAGATCCCAGGTGGCGCTGAACGCACTGCAACGTAAACATGGGCTGTTGTCGCTAGCATCACAATCACCAAGGTTCATTAATTTTTGCCGGGAAATTTAGTTTCGATACGACTGCAAGATATAAATTTTCAACGATTGGTAAAGTCATAAACTTTTTTATAACTTGATTTTGTAATTTACTTGATGATTACTTTTTCAAAAAACAGCAAGTTTAGTTGTGACTAACATGTTCACTCTGAAGGTATTTGCATTTTTCAGCTTAATTCTCAGCGTTTTTGCTTGCGTGAGTGGCTTTGGCCTGCACTTTAAAAAGTCCTTTTTCTACAGCTACTGTTATTTTATTAAGGGTGGACTCAATATATCAATGATCAACCAGCAAACATGTGGAGAAGATCAAATCATTGCACCGATCATCCAAACTGTGGAAATAACTGACAAGTGCGAAGCAGTCTCAGGTTCTTGTGCCTTTGTTAAACCCTACAAAACAGCGCTAATGAACTTGACTGTGACCGTCAATTCGGTAGTTGTTCAAAGTGTCAGCTTCAATCTTTGCGAAACAAAAAGCATACCAGAAATATTGAAGATTCGGATGCTTCAGAACGGAATTCCGTTTGGCTGCCCATACAATGGAAGTTTGATCTTCTGCCATAGCCCACAAAAGTTCTTCAAGCTGTCAGCATTTACGCAAAGACTCCTTTTGATGATGACCACGTCACAACCTGCACATGTTACAGTTGAAGTCATACATGACACGGGAACTTCGTGCTTCCAGGGTGACACTTTAATCACAAGCACAGCTTGAACATGTCAAAATAATAAGAAGAATAAAAATTCTTTTTTCAAATTAAATATATTTGATTCCAAGATCACTCACGGGGCATTCAGGGATTTGCATTGGGAAATTAATTTATATAGACTTAGAAATAGTCTTTTGTTCTGCCAGAAAACACCAAAAGCCATTAAATTATTCCCAAAGAATTTTGTCGTTGCTATAGACTTTGTCCGTGATACAAGTGAGATAAACATCAATCACGCACGATAAGGGAACATCCTGTTTACAGAGTGAAACTTCTGTTGAAACTAAATCTGGAATTTATTTAAAAATTTATTTGAAAATGTGATTAAGAACAAAGAGAAAACATCCAAAAGTTGTGTTGACTTGACCTTTTGTCAGTTTTATCTCTAAAAACATTTCAAGTCATCGTTCAAGGTTAATTACTTGTTAATCGTTGAAATTAACTAGAATCATTGAATTTCTCTCAGTTTTGCATGAAATGTTCGGTTTTAAAGTTGTTGTCGCGTTGAGTTTAATGTTTGATGCACAAGCTTGTGTAAGATTTAAGAAACTTTTAATTTTCCTAAATCATTATTTGAAGTTTACAGGGTGGACTAAAAATTTTGTTGTCTAACGTTCGTAGCTGCGACGAACAAGAACAGATTATGAAGCCCATTAATCAATCGATCGAGATCAACGAGAAGTGTGAAGTGTCGTCGACATCTTGTGCTTTCGTAAAGCCTTACAAGACGACAAAGGTTGAAAGGAACTTAGAAATCAACGATAATTTTAGTTCAATATCATGTTTCAATTCTAGTTCACACTTACAACCACGGTTGGACCACTCGTTGTTCTCCGCAAAACTGTCGATCTGTGTTCATCAAGCGCGATAACGGAAATCATGCACATCACATTGATTGCTAATGGAATCCCAAAGAATTGTCCGAGCAACGAAAGCTTCGTGCACTGCTACAAAGGCCAGAAAGTTTTTAAGTTGTCAGCATCATCACAGAGAATGCTGTCGTTGTTCGCGATCTCAAAGCAGGCGCATTTTGAAATGAAGTTTGATCACGACACGGGAACGACATGCTTCCACGGTGAAATTTCAATTAAAAAGTCTGCTTGAACGTTCTGATAAGCTAGTAAATTTGGCGTATGTGACTGAAAATTAGTGTTTCAATGTTAATTTGCATTTATTCATTTGATTATTTTTTGATGATCATTCTTCGAATAAAATGTTAATATCATTCTTGTCCATGATGTTTGTTTCAAAATTTGCTATTGCTTTGAGCTTGTTTGTCTTTGTTTCTGCATGTGTAAGTTTTGAAATAACTGAAAGTGAGTTGAATCAGGACAAACACTTTTATTTTACACCAAATTCGTTGTATAATAAAAATGTTTGTCCTGAATCAACTCATGTTTTTCAGTTAACGTAGAATTTTTACACGTTCTCCAAAAGGATTTTAAGTTTTGAATGTTTCTAGTTTCTGATGAAAACTGCAATTAATTTTTAGGGAGGTTCTGCTATGACGGCAAGAAAGTTTACAAGTTTTCACCGGCAGTTCAAAAGATGCTGGCCCTGTTTTCTTCTTCCAAAGTCAATGCACGTTTTGTTAAGGATGAAGCATGACACTGGAAATTCCTGCTTCCATTGCGATGTGGATATATTTAAGATGCAGTAGGAATCTTGAGTCATTCGGTTGACCTTAATTGTGTTAACAGGTTGTTGTCTGCCAAAAGTTATCTGCTAATAGAAATCTGACGAGTTTTTACTAATTATTTTGCAAGCGTAATTTTATGTGTACGTGACCGAAATATTCAAAATCTCAAACATTCTAGTTTAGAATGTTAATTCTACAGGCTTTAATAACTGTCAGCTTGATGCAAATCTTGCTTGCTTGCGTTAATAGTTTTAAAATTGAATCCCAAATACAAACTTAGAGTTTACAATGGACAAGCTGTGCTGGATCAAATCAAGTTATCAAAATGATCAACCAGTCATTTGATCTGAGTAATAGTTGTGAAGTTTCATCAACATCCTGTTCATACCTCACACCTTATAAATCAGCAACGGTTTGTGCTTTTCCACGCCTATTCTTGCTTAAATAGTTTTAACTTTTACAGGTTACCGTCACTGTCACAACTGGATCGGCTGACATGCAAAGTTTCAGTATTTGTAGCAATGGAACTACATGCCGGAGTTAATGAAAATGTACTTGACCACCTTGGGTGTTACCATGCAGTGTCCAATCACCACAAGTTCTGCTACAAGGGAGAAAAACATTTCAAGCTTACAAAAACTTCGCGACGAATGCTTTCGATGTTCATTATCACCAAAACTGTGAAATTGAAGTTTGTAATCAAGGTTCAAGACACAGGTTCGACTTGCTTTGAATGTGATTCCAATATTGTCAAAAGTGAATAGTTTTTTATTTTTATTTTCTTAAAATAAATTCACCTTCAATGCATGACTTTCCAGTCTCGTGGGTTATGTCGACTCTTACTTTAATCAATGACTTTCCAATCATTATTGATGTCATCAACCTGATTGATGATTTTGACAACGTAAGAACTTTCTCGCTTTTGTAGCATTGTGTCGTGTTTCTTTCAACTTTGCAAGTGTTCATTAACCCTACAAGCGCTACTCCGGCTCGGACCACCTCGTTCCTTTCACTGCACAACGGAGATGTCTTCTCATAGACAGTCATTGTGTCTCTGACGGCTTTCACTTGGAACTGTGGAGATGAAAGTTGATTTTATAAAGTTTTTGTAGCCTAAACTCACCTTGGCGGTAGAAAATTTATGAACCATTGAACATCCGCTTACGATAACTTCACATTTTCGGTTGAAGTGAATTGTGGCGTTGATATATTCGAGAACAGGATTTTTCTCACAATTTTTGAAATTTGTCAAGTGGAGTTGTATTCCGTTCTGTAATTATAGTCTGAAAACCCGTCGATATGTTGAGATTCGGCACTTACGCAACCTGAAGTGACTTGCACTAAGAAGTTTAGCAAAAGTAGAGTTGGAAGCTTTGACATCCTAGCTATGACTGAAAATGTCTCACTGGATTGTGCTGACTAAAATCATTAAGTCTAGCAATTTCCGTTATACATCTGAAATTTTTACGAGTAAATTAGTTTTTAGCTTGATCATCCCGTTGAGTCATAAGTTAATGCCGCTTTGCAGCATCGTTTTGTAATTGACAAATTGAAACTTTTATATTCAATACTTTACGACAACAATGCTTCTCCTGCTCAACAAAATCTTTAAATCTTCTAAACCCTTTTCTGGACTTTATCATAAGTATAGAAACAAGAATTTCCAGAATCGTGTGTAATATTTAATTTAAGCCAAACACCAGGTGATGTAGCAAACAGTGGCAACAAACGTTTTGTGGCTTCGCTGAGAGTTGAAATTTTCTTGTTTTTTACGCAATATGTTGATGGGCTTTCCATAGTGCACTGAAATGGTAGACCGAAGTACGAAATCAAAAATTTGATCATGTCTGGCATTGCTTTTTGGCACAGTTTTCCCTTCCAGTTATAAACAACTGTAATTCCCTTGATCGTTTGGACATGAATCTGAAAATTTTCATACTTTTTAATCTGATTAAACTGAAAACTCTTTTACTTACATCTGCTGACCCAAAAGGTTGCACCAAAGCACACGAAGACATGACAACTTCACACTTTTCTGTCAAGTCGAAAGAACTGTTTATCCATTTGATGATCGCCTTTTCATCACCGCAGTTGCTTGTGTTCGTCAGTTTGTGAAAGTAACCATTCTGAAGTAAACTCAGAAATTGACAAACTAATCAAATATAAATTTATTCATGGCTCACGCAATCAGCTGCAGCACCGACAAACAGAAAAATTAGACCAAAAATCATTTTAGAACTAGAACGGTTTAAAAATGATTTCAAACTGAAAATCAAACAGAAGATTTAACCGAGTTAAAAAATGTAGATCAACTGAAATTAAACTTCAAGAAGGTTAATTGGACATAATTTAGCCTACAAACCTAATTGAATAATTAATTTACAACCGTGACAACAAGGTCCAATCTTTGATCAAGTTGCAAATGCAAATTTTATTAAAACTGTTTACAAATCTTCAAACTCTTTTAACTACGTGGTTGATTGATTCAAAACAAGACTTGCCGGAGTCATGTGAAATTTCAATTCTTATATGGACAGCAGGGTTGAGGGCGAACAAGGGAAACACTCGTTTAGTGGCGTCGCTGAACGTCAAAACTTTCTGGTTTTTATAGCAGTGAACCATTGACTTCTTGTTTATACACTGAAATGGGATTCCAAAGCTGAACAATAAAAACTGAAACATCTCCGGGATCGGAGGCTTCGTTTTGCAGAAGCTGTCATTCCAGGATTGAACCAAAACCGTGCTTTTTGTAACTTGAATGGAAATCTGTTGAGAAAATGTTTTATAAAACTTCTTCATGAAACTAAAACTTACGTTTGCATTCACAAAAGGTTGCACCAATGAACACGAATTCATGAGAACTTCGCATTTGTCTGTTAGAACAGACGAAGTGTTGATCATTTTGATGACTGCATTGTCACCCCCGCAGTTTTTCTGATTATCCATGTACACGTAAAAACCATTCTGTAGTTAAAAAATGTAAACAAGCCAATTAGTCTGATTAAAGGACACTCGGTTTAACCTTACACAATCAGCAGTAACTCCCACAATAAATAGACTAAGAAGAAAAAACATCATGGAACTCTAACCAGCAACGTTCAACTAAATTCTGTAAAACTCTACCTGAGAGATCATAAAAATTGTTCGTTTTGTCACTAATTTACTTTTGCAGAGGTCAGTTTACATTACAAAAGTCAATTGCTACTTGACAATGCCAAATTTTGTTACAATCTTTAAATAATACTCTGATAAACAGATTTTCTGATTAAAGAATTTCAATGTTTTCTTGTAACCTGCGCTCTCCATTCAAAGCATGACTTTCCAGTATCGTGTTCAACGTTAATTGTTACGACAGAATCAACGCCATCAAAAGTAAAAACACCGAGAACTTTTTGAAGAACCAGTGAGATGGTTGCCACTTTTTTCTTGTTGAAACAGACCAGAGAACTTTTTGTAATGGGGCAACGCATCGGAACTCCC
>JPYR01000268.1:82986-97817 GCA_000775305.1 Belgica antarctica
CTTTGGAAACTTCCGACGTAGACCTATTCGGTCAATTGTTTTACTCAAGCCTGAGTCATTAGAATAAAAAAAAATGTAAGAAAATATTTTATCTTCTCAGGTTTTTCCCTTAGGAAGTTTTGTGGCCGGTTTCTCGATGTTTTTGTAGGTTTTTTGTAAAAATTAAATTATTTGAATCGCAAATTTTCACTTTTTAATAGAAATTAAAGGAAATCGATGAACAAACTTAAAATGTGTACGCGCAACGATGTCTTGAGAGTACACTCAAGAGTTTTACAGCTTGCTTGATTTCTAATCAATGAAAACCAAATTGAATGATTCACACCCGCTGTTATTGTCAAATTGACGTTGCATTCACAAAAGATAACAAAGAGTTCCTAGAAAAGATAACAACGACGAAAAATCGAGCCTCGGAATTGCAAAACTGAACTGTTTCTTAGAAAATGAAATTATGAAATGTATTTCAAAAGTAAGAGTGTTCAAATCGAACTTAGGTGGAAATTAAGCTGAAAATTACTCATCTCAGTGTCAACATGAGAAAATGTACCAAAAGCCATCGAACTGGAATGTCAGTTTTGTGTGGGAAGAATAAAATTGAAGACAAAATTTAACTATCAAACATATTTTCACTTTTATATTTATTTGTTTCTTATGAAAGTAAAAAAGAGAGTAAAAGTTGAAAGTTTATTGAATAAGACGTTTAAGACGATATAAAATTAGAAGCAATCTTTGATGTTGCGTTTGCTGACGTACTTTTTGCTGCTCATGTTGCGGTCCTTGAAGAATGTCACATGCGGCACGGCTCCAGTAACGGTATAGCTCTGCTTTAGAAGAATCTCGGAAGGCAACGGAATGTTTCCGATGGCGAGAACGTTGACCTTGGCTTGCAGCTGTTTGACGTTGGATCGTTGAGGCAGAAGCAGGAAAATTTGCTGATTGATCTTGTCGATTCCACGAACAAGTCCGATGCCGAAGCACTCCAGAACCGAGTTATAATCGGAAGCTTCGTCGTCTGAGTCACACAAGTAAACGAGATTGCCGTTCAACAACTCCAAATTCTTGCCTTGTTGTTGATGGTCGTACTCTTCATCGATAACAACGATTTTCAGCTTGCTGAGTTGAGCCACAAACGGCGTGACGTCATTAAAGCACGACTGGTTCCCACTCAGAAGTTTCGACAGCTGTGCCAGCATCGACAGCTTTCTCTTGTCGGTGGCATTTGAAACCCACTTTTGTGTGGCATCTGGATCGTTATTGTTGACAATCGAGTCGACAACGTGCGTCGTAAAGAAACTTTGCCCTGTGACGACCACATCGTCGAAAAAGCTGAACTCGATTTTGTTGACCAGATCGTCGGTGAGAATTTGCGCATAATTGTAGGAATTGATGCCGTGCTGGATCTGCACGACGTCCGTCGGTTGCAGAAGTTTAATTAGCAAACTGATCAATTGCATTCCCAACCCTTTTTGATAGCCCATCGTGTTGACGATCCACGGAATGTCCTGGTATTGCGGATTTTGTGAGCAGAACGCGATCAACTGTTGCACGCAGCGAACGTACTTGAAAGGCCCGATCATGACGCTTTTGTCGCCGTACAAGAAGCATTTGTCAGGCTCGTTCTGGTTTAAATAGCCAGCACCGATGATTGGCTTGGTGATCAACGTTGCGCTGACGGTCTGTGCCGGGCCGCATATCGGTTGTCCAATGTCGAGATCGATTAGAAGGAACTTTTCAAAGTTTTTCATGTTGCTGTTGATCAGGAACTGACACAAGCTCGACTTGCCGACATTTTTCCCTCCGCAGACGACAATCTTTGTTTTGTTTGTCACTTCGATGTGATTCCACTGCTCGTTCAACTGGAACGTGTTTTCCTTTTGGTTTTCGCTGCCGATGAAGAACTTTGCCGACAGAATCAACTCGCTGCTTGGACATGAACTTTCTTTCAAAAGCATATTCTTGTTGGGCAGCAGTGCGTGTGTTGAATAATTCTTAAGCATTTCTAGAGTAGTGGAGGGCAGTCCCTGCTGAAGATGAGCAACCACCTCAGTTTTCTCGTTGAAATTTTCCATTAAACTATAAGTTTGCTCGTAAGTCAATAGATCGCTAAGCTGTTTTGAAAGTTTCTCCCTAGCAAATTCATCTTTGATCACCGGAGTAATGTTCAAGAAATAATCGGCGTGCGAGATCGAGGTTGCAGTGATGGACTCGTTAGCCTGCAGTGTGTAGCCGTTAACTTGAACTGCGTTGGCGACTGCTCGAATTATAAGAATTCCATGGAAGTGAATGGTTGCTGAAAGCTTCACAATCACTCCCTGGTCGTTTATGCAGTCGTAAAAGCTTGCGAATTGTGGAAGTTGCGCGCACCGGAGAAATTGTTCGTCATCTTGAAGTCGAAGCGTCTGCATCATCAACTCAGATTCCTCTTCTAATGTATTTTCTTTTACTTTTGGACGAGTCATTCGAGCTTCTTCGTCTTCACCATCCGGCGGAATTAAATCTGGAACGTCATCTTCAACGCCTGCGTTATCAAATGCTGGAGCAATGTCATTGATTTCGATGATTTGACTATCAGTCGAGTTTCCAAAGGCGAGACTGAGCCCTCTAGCGTTGTACAACACTGCTTCACCAGGATTGATGTACTTATCTTCAATTTCCGGCTGATAATCGCTGTCGTCTTCGTCGTCACCTTCCATCCAGCGATAGTCTCCAAAATCCTGACTTTCATCAGAAACACTTTCGCAATCTGACTCGTGGAACTCGTGATCCTCGTAGATTGAGTCACCCTCGCTGTAGTCAGTGTCAGTTGTCCATTCTTCGCCAACTTCTTCTTCATCCGACATCGACTCGAAGTCTGGTTCTTCGTCGGATCCAATATCATCGCCACTCATTGACATCCAGTCTTCATCGTCAGAACCGGACTCACTCAAACTCTCCGCATATAGTCGCGCGAGTTGTGTTTCTCGCTGCTTCCCATTCGCTTTTGACTCGGATTTGACTTTAGTTGTAGCTCCATTTGCTTTTGGGCTTCCACAACTTTCTCCGTTGACTGGTTCGTTGGATTTCTTCTGCCTCTTCTTGTTATTCTTATGTGTTTTCTTGCTATTATTCTCTCCACCAGAGACTTTAGTGACACCATTGACATGACTAGCTTCAAAGGATTCATTGGTACTTCCATCGTCATCAGCTGGTGGCTTCAACAGCACGAATTTGCCCGGGAACCAGTCTTCGTTCTTGTGTCGCTTTGAAGGCGGCCCAACTTCATCTGAAGGCTTTCGTTTGGCATTGGATGTGTTGTGCGATCCATTTTGTGCCTGTTCCACTGCCTGTTTCACCCTTGATTTCCTTCCCATTTCCGCTAAAACTGAATTCAAGCAAGGTTAAGACAGTCGAAGATAAAAACATTGCGAAATCTCGCTTGCTCGGGCTTGCATTCAACTCACCTGGCTCTAGTGTCTATTCTTATCAACGTTTTCGTTTTCAGTTCTTCTATACAAAGCTTCGAAATGCAAGTAAACGAAAATGTGAAATTCCGTGTCTGCTGCTGAATAAAACTTGCTGAATGTGATGCTGAATAAAAATTCCCATGCTTCGTTTGTTTACCTTTTGCTGCCGAATTCACTGAAAATGGAAAATAAACCCAAAGAGCTTGATTACAGAAACAAGCTGATCCTAGCACCAATGGTGAGAGGAAATATGTGAAATCAATGACTTTTCAAGTAATGTCGAAATCTTTGTTTACAACTACTATTTACAGGTGCGTGTCGGGACGTTACCGATGCGGCTGTTGGCGCTTGAGTACGGTGCCGACCTCGTTTACAGCGAAGAACTAATCGACTGGAAGCTCGCGCGGTGCAAAAGAAAAGTGAACACAGTGTTGAACACGATCGACTTCATTGACCCGGTGGACGGCGGGCTGTGCATCTTCAGAACCTGTGAGAAGGAGAAAGGCAAAGTGGTTCTTCAAATCGGAACAGCAAGTGCCGAAAGAGCTCTGGAGACAGCGTTGCTAGTGCAAAACGACGTGGCTGCGATTGACATCAACATGGGCTGCCCGAAGGAGTTTTCTGTCAAGGGAGGCATGGGAGTTGCTCTAGCTGCCAACATCGACAACGCCAAGAAGATTCTGACAACACTGACGTCCAACCTTTCGGTTCCCGTGACTTGCAAAATCAGAATCAAGAAAACCACCGAAGAAACAATCGCACACGTGAAGGAGCTGGTCTCAACAGGTATCAAAGCGATTGGAATTCACGGGCGGACCAGGGACGAGCGACCACAGCACAGGCCACACCCAGGCAAGAACTTTTATACTGTATGTATCATAAATCTGACAAATTAACTTTTTTAGACGTCATCAAGGCAGTTGCTGAAGCTATTGATATTCCAGTCATCTGCAACGGCGGCTCAAAAGATATCGAAAAATATTCCGACATCAATAAGTTCAAAGAACTCTGCGGCGCCAGTTCCATCATGATTGCAAGAGCCGCTGAGTGGAACCCTTCAATCTTCCGATCCAATGGAATGTTGCCTTTGATGGACGTCATCACAAGTTACCTCAAGTTGGCCGTTGACTACGATGCACCGCCCATGAACGCCAAATATTGCGTCCAGAACATGCTACGTGAGATGCAAGAGTCGGAACTAGGACGGAAGTTCCTCGACGCACAGACTCTGGAACAAATCTGCGATGTTTTCGAGTTGAAAGACTATTGCAAGCAGAAGCAGCTCGAATATCAGAGACTGACTGCATTAGCCAAACGGGAAGCAGAAGACGCCAGCGATGAACCGCCTGCGAAACGAATTAAAATCTGCGAAGGTGCAATCGAGGAGAACATCGCGTTCATCCGGTCGAACTTCTTAAAAGACCCCGACCTACCTAAGAGCGTTCTGCACTTGCACACCAAGAAAACACTCCGGACTGTACCTGGATACGAAACCGAGCAGAACGACCGATGGTTCCGAGCGGTGCTGTCGTTGGGCAACAAGAAATATTCGAGCACATTTTGGGAGAAAAACAAGAAGAACGCCGAGCAGGCAGCTGCGCTTGTGTGCCTGTTACATCTGGGACTTGTTAAGAAAGATGAACTCATCGAAAACGGAAGCATGAACTTGTTTGAAGCGCGAGGAAACATGTGAAATAAATGACAAATAATTTTCACTTGAAATGGAAACTCCATAATCAATTTGATTTTGTTTTGCTTTTCGTTGGGCAATGATGTCCTGACGTTTGAAGTACGAAATAGTCTTCGTTCAAACACAAAACGAAGATGCTGGGCAGATGCCTTGTACTCTCCCCGCGCTCTCACATCTTCTCACTTCGACTTCTTATCAACTTATTCAGTTATTATATACTTGTATCTTATTAAGTCGGTCTTATAAAGTGTCGATCACACTTGTTAACATCGTTGTATTCGCATTTTTGCTAATTTTCGCTCAAAGTTTTGTCAAAGTGGTTGCGTTCTTCGGATTCTTCATGAGTTTATTAAAATTGGCGCTAAATTCGACAGAAATTATTTTCGTTCGTCTAAGAGGTGCAGTTACTAGTGACTGAAGAAGAAGTCGACGGCAAGAATTCTTTACTGGCTAATGTTCCAAAGCGTTACGCTCGTCCATCAAATTTTTTTCTCGATCGCAATCGTCGCCGCACTGATCGACAGAAGGGACAATCCAGTCTTGGTGACGTTAGTTGCGGTAGTTTTGGCCGAATACACAATCCTTCAGACTTACTTTATCAAGTTCATCATTGACTGCTGCCAACGATTCATCGACCAAGAAGTCCTATTCTCAAAGATGAATCGGAGATAGCAATATCGACGCCACCACTTGATGAAACGCTAGAAGTTGGAGTGTACGTTGTGTAGTAGTTCTTGGATTTGAAGTTGTAAAAAGTCGCTTTAACCATTGATGTCACAAGAGTCTCGAATTTCGTGACTTCATGAAAACTCATTGACGTTTGATGGTTTAATGTCATCGTAAACACTCAATCGTTGGCATGCAATGTAGGCAAAGTTGTCCAACAAAACATTTGAACTATAAGACAATCAGATTGAAGCTGCTACATTAGTCAATAAAATGTTGCAAATGAAACATAGAACTCTTAAATCTATTTTCAATTTGTTCACAAGAAATCATCGAGATCAGCAGCATAAAAAATATTTTGTTATCCTTCACACCAGATTGTAGTGGCACCAGATTTATTGAATTAAAGCCGGGACAAAACATTTCGGTTCAAACGATAACAGTTTTTAATAGGTTTTCGACTGTAAGTGACGACTAGTTGATGAAATGCAGCTGATGAAATGAATCATGTTGTGACGATGGGCCGGAGAATTTTTTGTTTGGCTTCATTTAATAATCTAAACTCGCGATTTCTTATCAACTCACACTTTTCCAGCTACAAATTATCGCGTCTCAAGTGTCAATTGATATATTCGCACCATTTCAGTTCGAAAACTTGCTGGACGAACATGCTTGAAGATTTCCGTAAAAAGTTTTGGCAAAGCGGCCTAATAGTTGCGTACTTTGGGTTCTTCGAGAGTGCTTTGAAGCTTGCGCTTAGTTCGACGGATCTGGTGTTCGGTCATTTCAGAGGCGCGGTTCCCAGTGAGACAAGAAGTGAGTGAACTGAGAAAAGTTTTTCTCTGAAATGTCTAATCCTTTGTATCTCTCGTGGCAGTTTATGTGCATTCAGTCATTTTTGTGGTGATCGGCGTGTTTGGGATCATCTGCTCGACGCTGCTTTACTTCGGGCTGACAAGAAAGTCGTCGGGAAATATTCTCTGGTGGGTCGTGTTCCAAGGCATCTCGTTGTTCCATCAAATCTTCTTCTCGTTCGAGATCATCGTCATCTTGAGCTACAACATTCACGACCCGTTTGTGGTGCTGGTTGTTGCGTTATTCTTGTCAGCTTACGTGATTCTTCAGGCTTACTTCATCAAGTTCATCGTTGAAATCTACCAGCGATTCATTGAACAAGAAATTTCAACCGTTCCACGATCAACCTGGCGCGTTCCAACGATCAGCGAACTTCTCGGAGATGAATCCGTGATGGGAGAAACGCTTCCACCGTACAACACGCTCAGAGTCGACGGAAATCGAGGAACAAGCGATGCTTAAAGCAAACCTTTGACGTTGCTTATCACGCGAACACAAATTATTTTATCATTTACAGTTGAGTTCACGAGAATGATAAGGAACGGGCATAAATACTAATCACGGGTAATAACCCGGGCTATGTAAATAAATTTTAAAACAAGCACTTTTGTTGACAATTAGATCTGGAAATGTTTTGTCACACACTTAGTATTGAAGCAATCAATAAATATTATAAATACAACTGAAATTTTTGTTTTTTTTTATATTTCGTCATTAGGGGGAGTAGTAGTAGTACAGGTACGTAGGCCAGTGATGATCTTTTGTGCCTTCATCACAACGAAGACCCCTTCAGATTATTAAAATGCGCCTGCATTTGTGTAGTCCGAATGGTACCTACAAGCGAGACGTTATTAATCACTTGCAAGCGTAATGTGCAATATCGAGAACACAAATGCGAGAACCTTTCCTTTACCACCACCTTCCCAATGTTTGTAATTGTCTCAACAACACAGCGAGATCAGTTCATTTACTGCATATGACTCTCAACTTTAGTTCACCAAATCCAGTGTGTTGTCACACACGGAGTTTTCCCACTTATGCTGACTGTCAAAGCTCGCTAAAATTCCTTCATGCACTGACTAGCGCTGGTCCGTTGAGACAACAACACGACCGTTCCAGGGCTCCAAGTATTTGTTCTGAAACTGATTGATACAGAATGGAAATTATAACAATGTTCTCTGTCTTCTACGTTTGTGTGTTGTTGTAGTGGCACCTTACCATTGTAGCCCAGCTATGCGATAGCTCGTTGAAGATACTCTCTCAGTTCCTACAGTTTTTCCCAGTAAGTTTTTCGAAGTGGAAATGATGAGAAAAGACTAGACAATTGCTTTCATAGGCGGGTTCGAAAGTTTGGTGGTTTATGTTCAGCATTTGCAACTTGGTGTTTGGCTGTGCCATCAAATATTCTTTTCGGTTGAGATCGTGCTGATAGTTAAGCATCAAATCACATTAACTGAAGCTGAAGTGCTGAGAATTATTCTAATAACGACTAATACATCGATTATCTTGATCGCACTTTGGTTTCTACAAGCTTCATCCGTGTGCAAAATAGCCGACGTTTGTCAGGACATCATCGATGGAGAAGCAAAGCTGTTTAGTTATCCAGCAACGCACTTATAGTGGAAAACAGCTGGAATTACTCAAACGGAGATACGTTTTGTGAACGACAAATGACTGTCGACCCTGCCATTGCACAACAAGAAGTGAAAACAACTATCGCCGCGCGATAGTTTTAATCATTGTGTTGAAGAATTTCTTTTATCTAGCTCATATTTCGACATGTTTTTTTGACATTAAACATAGAAAACGAAATTTAAATGAACCGGTCATGACGGTAAGAAAAGAAAAGCTTTTGAGAAAGCTTTTAAGCGCAAGGTTGTCAGCTGGTGCTTGAGTTTGAGCGTGCAATCAAACGTTGTCAGTCGGGACAACAATTACCAAACATAAACTTACTGGATAACAAGTAAAGACAAGAAAGCTATTGAAAGCTTAAAAAGCTTTAAAAATGTAACCTTAAAAGAAATTACAAGCCAAATTTATTAGTTATGAATCACTTCCTGCTATTTCACAACTTCATGCTAAACTCAGCTTCAAAGCAAGAGTTTCCCGTGTCATGTTTCAGTGTTGACCTTATCGCGATTTTATTCCCGCCCGAAAAAAACGTTGGAATGAACTTCACCGTTGATTCAGAGAACGTCACTAGATTGGTTTTGTTGAAGCAGAAGTTTTCATTCGCTGCGACCGGGCATTGCATTGGAATTCCGAAGATTCCCATTAAAATGATAATAAACTCGCGACGTTTCTTGTTGCAGACGTTAAACTTTCCATCAAAGATTGTGATCACGTCCTTGGTTAGCTTGGTGTGGATTTCAGCTGTTCGATAAGATTTTATGGAGGAACAGGTGTTGGAAATAAGGTCCCAACTGTCGGTGAAAGCAATTGAAGAATTTTTCAGTTGAATTACAGAATTTTCATCCCCGCAGTTCCGTGAATAATTGATCTCAAACTCGCCCTGAAATTTAAAGTTTTCAAACCCATTTGATAGTTTTTAATCCAATTGATGTCGATGCATTTAATTTTACCAGTCGAGTGGACGAAATTGCAGTTGAAGGCAGCAATACCATGATGAACAGCATTTCGATTCCGACTGGGCGATTTACAACGAAATCAGCGGGGTTGAGTGCTATAATCAAGCCAAATCGAGTCGCCACTAATTATGTAGACGAACGAAGGCAAATTACGAAATGATTTTACGCTACATTAAACTTCATAACCGCTCAAATCTTGAGTCGCAGTTCAACGAGAGTTTTTGCTGAATGAAAAACTTGGTAGTGCTCATTTTTGATCCAACGAACGATAAAAAACTATTCAAATGTCATTTTTCTTGCAGCATCTCAAGTCGAGGATGAAATTATTGCAAGAAAATAGCGAGAAAATAATTAGACGGCGATGTTTTTCTTTATAATTTGAGTTCTTTCGGACTTTTGGTGCAGCAAGAGATGGAAGCAAAAACTTGTTCCTTTGCTGGGCAACCCCATAAAATTTTAATTAGCCACAAATTAAGGGTTTTAAACCGGAAAAAATATTTAGAGAGCCATGATAGTTTGTCGGCATGAGAGAAACGGAAACTTTTCCGGCATCGTTTTGTTGCTGCTGCTGCTGCTTGTGGATGCAAATAAAAAGACACTAAAATTTCGCTTTTTCTTCTCGTTTTGGCATTTTTAATTGAACATATAAATCAACAAGACAGAAATATGAAAAGTCCAACAACAGCAAATATGACAAAAAATGTATTCGGCTTCGGATCGGGATCATAAAATACCAGAAATATTGCCCACGACTGAATGGAATTCCTTCCGTGTCCGCATTCGACTCGTGACAGCTTTTTCAGATTTTTCCACCCGACTCGCATGTGATACTATTGATTTCAGATTGTGGATGTTCTTGGATCATAAATGAAATACGACGACAAACAAGTGCTGTGAACTTTCATCCGAGTAGCAGCCCCGACATAGTTGCAAACTGTCGCAGTTTTGGGTCTGCCGATGATTTAAGCAAAGCATTTGTGTTTGATTCACAAAGTTTTTGAAGTTGGATTTTCATAAACAGCAAGTTTACCGGGCGCGGGACATGTCAAATATTTGCTTTTTATTTAATTAAAACTTTCGGTCCTTCAATGCGTGGCAAGCTTACTGAACTGCATTTGTAGCCAAATTTGTCTGTCGTCTGTTGACGGTCTGTAAATACAGTGGCTATTAAATTAAAACCTGTTGTTTTGCACGATCTTTCAAATTAGCTGTTTAATTACTTCATTCAGAGTACACTTGGTGTTCAAAATTTAATTACACATAAATGATGAAATATTACAGAATAAAATCAAAAAAAGTGATAGCGGTGAGTGCAAAGGGAATTTTCGATTGAAGTTTGCTGCTTCAAAAGTGATCGGTTTTTAGACCGGCTGGGGAATTAGGCACCGTTTTGGAGAGCCTTCAGATCATTCGATGAAAGTTGGAATTAATATTTATAATCTTAAGAGATGTAAAGTAAAGCTTGATATGGATGAAGTTTACGAAGACAGCCAAATATGTGCTGGAGCGCCTGGAAAGGTAAATTATTCAGAAATAGCAGGGCTTTCGGAGCCAGTCCGCTCCTTGCTCCGGAGCAAAAGTTGGAAATCGTATGAGCTCCGCTCCTGGCTCCGGTGCTGGAGCCTTTTTTGGCTCCGAGGTTAGCTCCGGAGCTGGAGCTTGTAAAGCCCTGAGAAATAGTCACTTAATAACAATTAAAAACTTTCTTTTGTCATTTCATATTTTAGGATACATGCGAAGGCGACAGGAAGGACTTTATCATTAAAATTTGTTTGCTAACTTAACATTTGTTTACATTTTAGTGGTGGCCCAATCCAACTGCAAATTAGTAAGGAAATTAAATGCGTTTGCACATCTTACGGTTCGCCAAAATGTGGAAAAGCGTCGGGGCAATTTACACGAAAGTTTTCCAATACATTGGTTGGATTGAAAGCCATGTGTGGCCAGGACAATGAAAATGTTCCTGGGAACTTCGGGTTTAAAGATTATTAAATAAATTAGAATCTTAAGTTAAATATGAATAAGAATTAAAGCTCTGCAAAAACCAAAATTGCAAATGTTTATATGTCCAGGGGAATTTGTAATTGCTTTTTGAATAAATGTAAAAAGAACTTCAAAAAGCTGTAGTGACATCAGAACTTCAGAAAAATTAATAAACTGTGTAATCAAAAGTTATTGAAAGCACATTTTGTCTTTAACTTTGATTTCTGCCATCAAACTGTACCAAGTTTTCTGACTTCATTGATTAAATTGAACGCGTGGCGGAAGTGTGGCTGAACATACACAAAGTGACTGAACTTAATAAATACACTGATTAAGTTTTAAAGATTTTGAATAATTATTCTATTAAAATTTCATAATAATTTTCTGACCTTACCTCAACTGATAACGCTGTCATTTTTTTTGTAGACAAATTTCTTCACTGTGACTAAAACTCGTGTGGGATTTAACGCAATCGGCTTTTTTGTTTGTAAACACTTCGCATCAGCACAAAAGCTTTGCAGGTATCAACTGCTGATACTTAGCGGAAAGCAATGAAGAAGACACATGCGTCGGTATTTAATTCCCAGATTATTATTTTTTCTCTCGATTCTCGCTCCACGTCGACATCATCTGTTGTTATAATCTGCTAGACGTTCATATCCGATGATGTTCAGTCTTTAATGTTTTCCCCGAAATTGATAGCTGAAATAATGGCAAATAAATTGATACATCTGTCGACAACCGTTCTCGAGTTAATGGCATCTTGATTCGGGAATTATTATCAATGATTGATTCACTCGTCGGTAAACTCCGACGCATTCGAGTTTCAACCTCAAACGACTCACTCCGGAAGGCAAGACGATGTAAAGGTTATTCCGCCCTTTTGAACCTTAAAATTATGGATAACATAACAAGGGGATGATCCTTTTCCGCTCCCCCAAAGTTTAAACATGACATTGTGTTTAGAGACATTTAACATGTTTTCCCTCCGATAAGCGCCTTAAAACCTGACTGAATTGCTCAATTACGTAAACGAAATCTTTCCGAGAGGTGCTTCAACGAAACCACAACATTAAATGAAGGTTCAAGAACGCAGAGAGAAGTTTTGAGTGGAGCTTGCAATTAAGTTAAATTTGATATAAAGAGCTTAATTTGCGGTGTCGGCTTTTTGAAACTTCAAATACTGCAATAAAAGTCGAAGCACGAACCAAAACTTTTCCACAGTTTTTGCGTGAACTTTCATAGAATTTTTCATGGATTTTCAAAACACATTCGTTTTAATTTAAAGCTTTGTTTCAAAATCCATTAATTTTCATTATGACGACATTTTATGTTGTGTAGAACAATCATTGCAGTTTCCCCCAGCAGACGCTTTTAAAATAAATGACAAAGCAAGATTAAACACATTTCATGTGGCAAAGAAGCTGTTCTGCGATTGGATTTAGCTGAGAGGGTTAACGATGATTTATTTTTATCAATTTTAAAAAAGTATGAAGACAACTGAGTTTAGAAAGGAAAAATGAATGAAATTGAGGGGTGGCTGGGAGATTGGTCATTACAATTTGAGCTTATGAGTTGAATAACTCAAATTTGTTGACAGTTTTTTTCATAATAAATCTTGACAACATGTTAGGAAGGAACATAACCTCAAATTTGCGCTTCCAGCAGTCTTATACAAAGAAGAAAGCTTTAAATTTAAATAAAACCGTCGCAAATCGTCGTTTCAGATACTCGACGATCGACTAAATCCCCAACTCCACAAATCCCGCACTTTATCGAGATGAACCCAACCTGCCAACATCTGTTGTCACAATTTTTCATAAAAATATCATGCATGGCCATTCTCCGATCGTAAAAAAATGCTGCGAAATTTTTCTTTTCTTAATGCACCTCGGCTTTTGTCTTCAACCGTTTTTATCTGCTTTAAGTGTGTTCATAAATAATTTAACAAACATTTGCTGGACGCTTTCTGTGCGACAGTTTATGCTTTCCCTTCTCTATTGGGATTTTTACTTTCTTTATGTCGATGACTTTTATGGGGGCGAGATTTCTTTTCTCTTCGACCTCATAAAATTCTAAATGTATTCATATGAGTCACTTACCATTCAGTGCTCATGTGTGATGTCGTTGAAAAGGTTATGACTGTGAAATTGATATTGAAGTAAGAGAAAAGGTGCGCACGGAAAGTGAAAATCGAAAATCAATGGATTTCTCTATAAAAAGACGTCCGGAACAAGAGAAAACTTTCGCCTTAGTTTACTTTTGATTGCATCATAAATTTTCCATGAAAATGAAGGTAACCAGATGGCAGTTTGTAACAAAAAGCAAAGAAAACTTTGAATTGACTAAAAAAGTAATGTGGAATAGTTTCTCTCAAAAACTAGCAGTGCATGGCGAACGAGAAACAGAAAATATTTCCAGCAAGTGTCTGCGCCTTGCTTCGAAAACTGCCGCTTTACGACAATTTTAAATTATTTTCATTGTTAAAATCTTCATCCATAAAGCGTTCCGCAACATAAATCTGAGCCAGTTTCGGGTTCACGAAACTTTGTCATGCCGATGTCCTTTTTGCTTTCCCAGAGAATGAAATGGCAATTTAGAAATGTCTGAAATGTTAATTTAAGTCTTTATATCTGTCGTTATTAGGGAAATTTCTAAACTTCAGCTGTAGCTTCCGCCACTGTCGTAACACGAATTTGCATTGGACAATGACGAAGCAACGTTTCCACTTAACCAAAGCCATTATTCTTACCTTTACCCCTTTCGTCTGGTTACAACAGAGAATTATTCAAGCTGACTGAAGTTCTGAGTGGTTTGTTAATGATTCAAGTAGCAAGGAAAATGCGCCACTTAGTTCATCGCAAGCTTCGTAACTATTTTCTTCAGAAACATGTGGTTGAAGTTTTCTACTTAACCGCGGTAATTCAAGAGAATTTTTCTCTAGATTTTCACTAAAAAGGAACGGATAACAAATCTGGAACAAATCCGACCCCAAACCACAACGAAAATCAAGCAATTCAGCGATGATACTTCGTTGCGGCTTTGCTGATTGCCAGAATCTCATTTGAAATTAAGAAACTTAAGTGTTCAAAGCTTCGAATTTTCAGGCATCAAAGCATGTCCAACCGGAAAATGACCTTTCGCAAAAGTCCTGAGTCGTGAAACTCTTAATCCGCGCCAGAAAGAAACAAAAGTCAGCAGCGGAGATAATCTTCCGGATCCAAGCATGAATTAAACATTCCGGGCAAGAAGAGAAAAAGTTTGCCAACGAATCAGGGACTTTCATCTTCACGCTATCTTCCGTCGAGCAGTAATGAAAATAAAGTGAAAAACTTGGAGAGATTTGAATGAATTATTAAACAGTTTGGTCCGCTTTATGGTTATGAAAGTCAATTTTCACAAGTGATAAATTGAATTATTAAGTTTTCAACCAGATTTAAAAGTGCTGAATGAAAACGAATGCATTTTAAATTGCGACTACATTAAGCAACGGAGAAAGACAATAAAAAACAGTTTTTCTAGTTTTTCAGCTTCGTTTATTTCTGTCGGAAACTATTTCACGTTGATAATTCACATGATTGTTCCTTGCCGTCTTGGCATGCTTAA